>BPQB01000106.1:0-98977 GCA_019973155.2 Phanerochaete sordida
GACGGCGTGGATCACGGCGTACGACGTCCTTCGCGCGACGGGCTCCGCTATATGCGCCACTGACATGTCGTATATCTATGCAGGTGACGTCGCCCTTCGTCACCTCGTACGGAATCATCCGCAGTCGCTGGCTCCCAACTCGCACGCTATCACCAACCTCGAACGCGCTGGATATCCCTGCCTGCATCACCTCGCCCGTTGGGATCCGGGAAGTGTCGGCCTACCCGAAATGCCGCGGCTTACCGTTCACACGCACCTGCCACACGCACTCTCTCGCTATGCTGCATACCGCGACTGGCCTGTAGTGTGCGCCTGGCTACAACGGCTCACACTCCCCATCCTGGTTGATGGCCTCCGCGGTGCCCTCACGGCCGCGCAACTGCCGCCTGCGGACGACCCGCTACCCGAATGGTCTGCTGCCTGCACGGCTGCGCATCGACGTTGGATGCTGGCGCTGCCTCGCGAGATGCGCAGGGCATGGTTGGAAACGCTCATTGATGCGTTCCTCGCCGCGTCTCCCGGTGCACCTCTGCCCCCTCGTTTCGCTGGCGTCCTCGCCTCGGATGGCTCCGCCGTCTCCCGCGGCGACAATTTCCATGTCACCTTCGCAGCAACGTCCACGGCAGGGACGCTTCTCGCAGAGATCGATCCTTCCTCCGCGGCGTCCAGCCTGCACGCCGAAATCTATGGTCTCGTTGTTGCCACGCTTCTAGCGGAACGGCTGCCGGAGCTACAGTGTACTCTGTACACCGACCACCTGAATTCCGTGCGGTTCCTGCAAGGCACCCAGTCGACGCCGCCCACCAGCCGCCTTATGCAGACTGCGCCGCAGCCGGGGCACGCGCTCTATGCCTGGCTCCTCGATATCCTGCAGCGCGCAAATCGCTCGCCTGCGATTACTTACACACGCGCGCACACGGCCTCGCGCAGCATTCCTGCGCTGGCAAATAAGGTCGTTGACCATCTTGCCTCCCACGCGCACTCCGCGCCCGTTCTCTGTACTCTGCCTCTGCCCGATTTCACTCTTCCTGATTTTTGTTTCTATTCTCCCGCAGCTGGTTTTCTCGAGCCGTTATCAGCGGTGACGGCCCACTTGGACAGCCGGCTCATCAACGCGGCCGCTAACGCTCCCTCCTTCCGGCCGGCGAATACTCTATGTGCCTTCTTGTATTCGGATGCGTGCCCTCCTGCGCATCCATACACACGTGCGTCATCAGCCTATTCCCCTTTGGTTCAGCTCTATGCCAGGTCCTCGCAGCTGGAGACCGCTTTGTCCCGGTTCCTGCGCCTCGGCAACGTTGCACCATGGTGCTCGTTTGGTTGCCCGGCACTCGAGACACCACATCACGTTTTCGTTGAGTGCCCGGCTTTCCAAACTTTCCGTTCATCTGCGCTCCGTGACCTCCGCAGCCAAATCACCGCGCTGCTCGATGTTTTCCCTCGGTCTGTGCCTGTCCAGCGGTCAGATCGTCCCGCGTTCTCCACGCGGACCGACGACGCTCACGACACAGCCCCTGCGGAGCGGCTGACCCACGCAGACCGCCCGGCTTTATCCTTTCAGTGTGCGGATGACGGTCCGGCTCAAGGACCCTCTGATGCCACTTCGAGCCGAGCGGCTGTCCCTGGCGTTGACGGTGCACCCTATACCCCGCGCACGGCCACCGGTCCTGACGCTGATGGTGCACCTCCGCCTGGCCGTATATCCATGCATCCTGCTGCGCTGGTACTATCACCCATCCTGCTGCGTGTCACCGACGAGCTGCTTATTGATGACGGGAACACCTGGCCGCAGCTGCGCTCGCGCTATTACCTCGGGACTATGCCCTCCGTCCAGTTGCCTGACCCCGCTAGTGCTGACCAACGGAGGCTGCTTGCGCGTGTGGTACAACTATGGCATGTAGCGTGCATTCGCCTTACCGGACGGATTTGGGGTGAGTATAAGCGTCGCACCCGGCTTCCGCGGCCTACCACCGTCGCCCCGGCTCCTGTACTGCTGCCTATGCATCTTCGACACCTCCTTTGCTAAATCCTGGTTACATCCTGTGTCTCTCTATTTACATACATCGTAGAGTCTTTACGAGCTGACGAGGTCGGCGCTCGCGCTTACCTGAGTTACTTATGTAACGTAGTCAGTTCAATTCATCTCGTTCTCGTTCTGCGCCCTGGCGGAGACTTAGCGCCAGAGGGCGGCCGCGAGCCTTACGGCGGTCAGAAGGCGGAGAGAGCTAATCGGGATAGACTGCAGTCTCACGAGCACGTCTCGAGCCTCGATCGCTCACAGACAGCATCACCTGAGATATCATTTTCATATACATGCAGAGCATGCCAGTACTATCGAGATTCGACGGCTACAAGAGCTACACTGCTAGCCGTAGCAATGAGGAGTAGTGGGGGATAGACGCATTCATGCGGTGGCAATGGGTGCGAGGACAACGACGACGAAGACTTGAAGTCTGCTGGTGGCTGGAGCACAGGCGCCTAATTTGTCCTGCACATTGCAGGGCAAAATTGTCGCATGTGATTTCGCCGGCCAATGCGATGACGTCAACATTGCCATATCACGTGCAACAACTTTCCCCGGTAAATGCTGGAGAAGTTGCGCGTCCCGACTCCTGCTGGCGGTGGCAAAGACGCGAAGGCGCGGCCAGCACACCTCCGTATCATAGGCGTACGTCACACTATGCTGGAGTGTCTTGAGTTGGACCGTAAAACAGCTCAAGCTCCTACTAGAAACCGTGAGAGTACTCGAGGACGCGAAAGGTTGAACGTTGAACAGGTACCAGATGTCGTCGACGCAGAGGACGACGCCGACACCATGATTGCAGAGCGATGCGCGAGTCTGAGTACATCTATTCTGGGAGACACGAGAATGATCGAGCAATACCAGTAGTAGGTAGCAAAAGCCGGGGAGGACGGGGAGTCGGACATGGGGGAGCGAAAGCAAGCGTCGAGGAAACGGAGACGCGAGGAAGGGAGCTGCTTACGTGAGCAATACGCGCCGTAATCCGCATCCTCCTCCTAGTGCTACTGCCAGTTCTAAGCAGCGTCGCGAGTCCCTGCACTTCTATAGCAGCGTGCCCATGTTTTGTCATCGTCATCGACCGCGCTCGTGCTCATCAAGTGAGGGTATGCGTTTCTTGTAGTACGTTGCGCGAGAACCGCAGTTAAATCGCCGCCGTGCAAAGAAGTCAGGCCACGGTTTTGTACTGAATCTTGCAAAGTGGGAGCTCGAGTACGGAACATCGCCCGTTCTTGTTCAAGGATGTAAAGAGTGCTTCGCAGATGATGGTTACGAAGTGAGTCGCGCGCGACGCGTCTGGCGCCGTGCGGGGTGCCGAGCTCGGCGCTCCCACGTCCGCGTGCACCGCGTGAGACAGCGCAGCCATGCACCCTCGACTTGCTCTCGACGCTCTCAGCCCCGTCGGCCCCTCGCAAGATGCTCGTCCTGAGCTCGCTCGTGCTGCTCCTGGGCGCAGTCGCGCCTGCCCTCGCGCTCTCGCCCGACGACACGCGCCTCGTCAGCCTGCTCGGCGCGCAGGGCATCAACCTCCTCAAGCTGCGTGCGCATGCCTCTGCGCACACGCGTCGCGACCAAGTGCCCCTCGCTGCGCCGTCGTCCGCGCACGCCGAGTTCAAGCCACACTGGTTCAAGCAGCCCGTCGACCACTTCAAGAACGACTCTGGGACGTGGCAGCAACGGTACTGGATCAACACGCGTCATTACAAGCACGGTTCGCATGCGCCGGTCATTGTCATCGACGGCGGCGAGACGAGCGGCGAGAACCGCCTACCGTTCCTCGATACTGGCATCGCGGACATTCTGCCGAAAGCGACGGGCGGCATTGGTGTTATTTTGGAGCACAGGTGCGTGTAACTCGCGGTCAGACAGTCCAGCGGGGGGTTGACGAAGGGGTCCACACAGGTACTATGGTATGCACATATTCTCGTATAAGCCCACGCGCTTTGTGCTGACCAACGATAGGCGAATCCCTTCCCGTGTCGAACTTCACCACAGACTCTCTTCGGTGTGTTAAGCAGTTCCCAAACATGAGTTCCATGCTCACCTACAAACGTAGCTTCCTCAACAACGATCAATCTGCAGCAGACTCCGCGAGGTTCATGGCACATGTCAAGTTCCCAGGTGTTGACGAGGACATCACCGCCCCGAAACACCCTTGGATCTATTACGGAGTGCGCATATATGCGGTCTGAGCTATTCGCATGCGTTTTCAACTCGCTTTGCGTTCCAGGGCTCCTATGCCGGTGCTCGCGCCGCCCACATGAAGATTCTCTATCCCGAGCTCGTCTACGGTGCCATTGCTTCAAGCGGTACGGACCTCTTTCCACCCGCCTTCCTGGCCCCATGCTGACCTGAATCAGCCGTGACGCACGCCAGCCTTGAGAACTGGGAGTACATGGAGATTATCCGTGACGCTGCCGACTGGCAGTGCTCGGAGCACCTCGAGAACGCGATCAAAGCCGTCGACGCGATCCTCACGCGCGGCGACGACCCGGCCAGCCGGACGCTGAAGGACTGGCTGAAGGGCCTCTTTGGACTCAAAGACCTTGAGCACGACGAGGACTTTGCGTCTGTCATCGAGGTACGTTTTGAGATGACTATCCAGATTGAGCATGCTGACATTGTATGTCGGAGTAGTCACCGCTGTCGTCCTGGCAAGCTAAGAACTGGGATCCTGCTATTGGCAGCACCAGGTTCGACGAATTCTGCGAGTTCCTCAACAAGCCTGTTCTTGGTAGTGAAGTGAACAGCTTCCTTGCCTCCAACGAGAGCGCAGAGTATGACCCGACGACGGAGACCGTCACCTTCGGAAACGGGATGCAGGTCGACTTCTCACTGCTCAACTACGCGAAGTGGATCAAGGAGGTGAGTATGCCTTCAATCATCCTTGAGAGACGAGCCTGACGACCATGTGCAGAACTATGTCTCGCTGTGCCCCGTCGACGCCGGTGCGACGATCGAACAGGTACGGACGCTCGCTTAAACTATACTTGATCTTCCCTGAGCGCATATCTAGTGCTTTGGCACGTACGACGACTCCGCATACTCCGGCACCTCGCTCGAGGACACCTGGCGCCTCTGGCTGTTCCAAGTCTGCACTGAGTGGGGCTACTTCTTCGTACGTCACTTCGCCACCGAGCCGCAGCTCGTACTGATGACTTCGCTCGCAGTCTGCCCCGCCAGAGGGCTATCCGCGCATCGTGTCGAGCCTGCTGACGCTGCCGTACGAGAGCAAGATCTGCAAGCAGGCGTACAAGCCCGGCGCGCACTTCGTCGTGCCCCCGCTCCCGAACGTCACCGCCGTGAACGCGCTCGGCGACTTCGCCATCGCGGCGGACCGGCTCGCGTTCATTGACGGCGATGGTAAGTTTCTCTACTCTGGTGCAGGACGAGGTGCTGATTCGCACCAACAGTCGACCCCTGGAAGCCCTGCACGCCGCACAGCATGTACGCCGCGCCGCGCGAGGACACCGTTCTGCGCCCGTTCAAGCTCATTCCCGGTGCGCAATGCTCTTTGCCTCTCTGTTGACGCGGCTGCTGACTGCTTCTGCGCAGATGGCGTGCACCACTACGACGAGAACGGGCTGCGCAACCCGAAGGACGAGCCTCCGCACATCCAGCGGATCCACCGCGAGATTGTGGGCTTTGTGGAGGCGTGGCTCAAGGACTGGACGCCGCCCAAGAAGGTCGACTAGGCGATTTGAGGGCTTGTAGTGTTCACATACCCTGGCATTGGCGGGATTTAGCAGGCAGGAATGTTGTACGATTTACCTCAAACATACAGTATCACGATATGCGTAGCAGAAGGGGGCTGTCAATCTCAATCACTCGGCCTCAGCCAGCTTCCTTGAACTTTCTCTCGCAATCGCGTCGTTCGGTAGACATCTCGTGATCTTGTACTTTTGTTCGTCTCTATCCTATCCAACTACTGGATACATGCTACCAATCAGCTATTGAACATCGTATACCAAAGTCCATGACGTGAGAAGGTCGAAAAGGTTGTTTTCGTATCGTGATTGTACCCAGCTGAGGCCCGGCCTAGCTCGCGAACGTGAACTGCTCGTACAACCCCACTCCACTCAGCGACTGCCCAGCCAGCGTGCCCGTGAACTCGCCGATCCACCTTGTCGACTCGCCGACGGTCTGCAGGATAATCTCGCCGGAGGGCACCTCCATCTCGAGCGTGCCCTGCCCGGGGACGTCGAAGCTGAGCGTGAATCCGTCGGGCGTGCCCGTCTGCGTCGTCGGCGGGTACGTCGCATCGCCGCCGACGGGGCGCACCTGCAGCCCGGAGCACGCCGCCGCGACAACCTGCCCGTTCTGCGAGACGAACGCGCTGACGCCCTCCGCGCCCGTCGTCTCGACGAAGTCGAACCACACGACGGAGTACGCGCCCAGCCGCGCGTGCCCCCAGTACCACGAGTTGAGCAGCGTGTCCCACGGCGCGTTGCCCCAGTTCTGTGCGCGCGTGAGCCGGCGCGCGAGTGCAGCGGAGAGCGCGCACGTACCTTGTCGTGGTAGCCGATGCCCGTAAAGACCACAGGGTTGCCGAGGACTAACAGGTTGACTGTAGCGTCGGCGTCGGGGATGGCGTTCGCCCAGCCGAGACCCGGAGACAGCTCGAATGACGAGGAGCTGCTCAACGGACCGCAGGGGAAGTGCGCAGGGGCGACCTGCGGAGAAGGGGTCAGAAAACATGACGAAGCGCACATGGATATCACTGACCGATGACAATGACACCGTTCCGGACAGGCTGCCGTCCTGCGCATTGAACGTGATGGTGTACTCTGACATGTCCGACGAGCCTATCCACCCGGCCTCGCCTGTGTCAAAGGCCCCGGAGCTCCCATCGCCGGACGTCGTCACCGTGAGAGTGTCCGCGGGGAACGCGAGCACGTCGACGTCCGTCGGCTGCGTGACGAAGATCTCGACGTAGTCCGCGGTCCCAAAGTCGATCGAGCCAGGGAAGAGCGCGCCGGGGAGGGCGGTGTAGAAGACGATGGTGACGGAGAAGGCGAGGTCCGGCGAAAACGCGTGGAAGTACCAGAGGTCGAACGTCGTGCTGTTCAGGTTCGCGACCTTGGGCCCGTCGAAGGCACCGCCCGCCGCGAACTGGACGGTGCTCGCGGACGACGACGTCTGCCCAGGGATGACGAACGTCGCGTCGCGCTTGAGCGGTCGAACGGCGGCAGCAAGGCTGCACACCGTAAGAGAGGCGACGAACGCGAGCACCTGGAGTAGCGAGTACATATCTAGCAGGGTAGGCCTGGAGCTGCCCTGCTCTTCGGGTGAGCGTGTGTTGACGGTTATATACGCCCGAGAAATAGACTTACGGGATTTCCATCTCGAACAGCCGGGTGCGATGCTCAGAAGGCAGCTGGACCCTGACGGCAGTGCATGCTTCCGCAGGCGCCCCCCGCCAGCTTCAATCACCTGGTGGCAACTGGAGGAGGGAGATCAGTCAAGACAGCCTGAACAAGACCAATATCGTGCCTGGGAATCGCGGAGAAGTGATGGCTGTCGGGTGCTTTTCTCCGGTTTAATGCCGCATTAGGCCAATTCCGCCTTCTGCGTCTCGCCATTATGCATATGCGCCGTGCCCGGAGCGTCGTTCAGTCAGCCTGAAGACAGTTTATGGTGGTGGAAGATCGCAAGCTTGTGCGCGTGTGATCGAGGCTCGGGCGCGTGCCTGAGTTCCCCGCGGCGCGCGTTGCCACGTTTCTAAAACTGAAGTCAACTTCGTCTCTCACACGACGACTTGCTCCGTCCCACGACCATCCGAGGACCAGTTCGAGAGCCTAGAAACATGTCTACCGCCACGGGAGGTGTTGAGTGGTTCACAACAAGCTCAGCGTACTCGCTGGCGTTCATCGGCGCCATCGGCGTCGTGGCGTATCTCTCCGCGAACGCGTTCCTGCCGAGGAAGGCGACCTCCATGGACCGCTTCACATGGATCTGGCTCGTATGTCATTGTTCTATGTTTTTGGTCATTCCGCTGTCTCACAGTGGTACCAGACATTTGACGCGTTGATCCATTTCTCATTCGAAGCCATCTTCCTCTATTACTCTGTGTTCGGCAGGCAAGTCGCCACGAGCGAGGGCGTCCTGCCCGAGATGGGTACGTATAGCACGCGTTCTCGGTGGAACTACACGCTCACCGTGCTCGGCAGTCAAGGAATACGCCCTGGCTGACCTGCGCTGGGCCGTGGCGGACCCCACCGTGTATGTCGTGTCTTGTACTCGCGTCGCGCCCTGTTCCTGACGGCATGCCGCAGCGTCTCGCTGGAAATTCTTACCGTCCTCGGCGCGGGTCCTATGGCCTGCTACATTCTGAAGCAGCTCGCGGCAGATGACCCCGCGCGGCACTATTGGATCGTGGTGCTGTGCACGGCCGAGCTCTATGGAGGGCAGGTGTTGTTCTCTGGATAGAGTGTTCTCGCTTCTGATTCGCGTCCAGGTGGATGACCTTCTGCCCTGAATGGCTCACGGGCAGCCCTAACCTCGTCATCTCGAATCCGCTCTATCTCTGGGTCTATCTTACGGTGCGTATCTGTGCCTGACCATTCGCTCGCCGAGGCCTAGGCTGATCCGTCTGTGCTCCTTGTTTTCCAGCTCATGAACGGGATGCAAGTGTCTCATGCTGCCCGTTACCGTAAAATGCTGACCAACCTTCCGCAGCTGGGTCGTCGTTCCGCTTGGCCTCATGGTCGACTCGTACAAGCATATTGCGAGCTCCCTGCGCAGTGCCCAAGCAGTTCAGCGGTCGGTGAAGACGGAATGAGCTGTCCTTGTCCCCGAAATGAACGGCTTCCGGATGCTTTTGGTTGCTGGCGAGACGTCATCTCGCGTATTTACCGCTGCTTGATTTTCTTGGTTCACCCAGACTCTCACGTGTTTGGAAACAGCGCGTGCCGGCTGAGCGTATTTCAATACACGAGCCCTTTTGCGCGACTGCTTTAGTGGATAGTTTGAACGTCGCCTGGGACGGGGTGTCCTTCTTTGCCGCCGGCGGAAGCAGATGTACAGTATTAGGTAAGCGCCAGGGTCTTTGAACGTTAACCGTCGTTGGCAGCCATCCCTGCCGGCAACCGCCACCTGCCGCACCTGCAACTGCTCCCGCGAGCCTGACCGAGACCATCTAACGCTAAAGGTGAGTTCTAATATTAAGGATGCGTACCTCGCAGTCGAAGCTATACCCAGTGCTGATCCTGAGTCAGGAGGACAAAATCGCGAACGGTCTGCTTTTGCAGAAATGGACAGGCAGGACCCCTTTACACCAGCAATGCTGCAAGCTGCGCTTAATCAATTTACTGACCAAGTCGACACTGGACAAGGGAGGTGAATTAGAGTTTGAGGTGTTGTACTCCAGAGTCTCGTGACTGACTATCTTGCGCAGGCCATTGGAAGAGCTTTTGCGAAGGTGTGGGCACGCCGTTCCCCTCTTCCCACATAAAATTGCTCAACAAACCCTAGTCATGATCAATTGAAAGGGCAAGAGTCGCAGCGATTGCGCACGTGGTTCTCGCAGAACGGCGTGTGGCCTTCCCGCGATCTCGACGACCCATCAGGAAAACCTGGGCTGGGTTATACTTGATTACAGACATTATGGCCATTATAATCATGCACGCTCCTGCCTATAAGGCCCTATATCTGCGAACAATCGTGACCGCAGTGGTTATATTGGGACCTGGGACGATTATGCATGATTATAAAGGCCTCCGAGGTGATTATGGACGATTATATGAGCTCTGTATGTGATAATGCGCAGATATGGGTGCTCACACTTGTCTCGACGCTGATTATGAGTGATCAAAGCACGCACGAGATGTTATAATCACGCATAGATGCTCATAAAACCTCATGACATCGATATAACCACCCATATCGTGGGTCTGGCCCCATATCAAGGGGCTTTCTCCTATTGAACCCTGGACAGCATTATCTTGTACATCCATGGCATCTATACATTTGGTGTACCGCTCAGCTCTACCCTAACATACCTTCACATGCCAAGCCCACTTTGCGCCCGCCTCGCTAGCTAGTATTAGCCGCCACTTATTGCAAGGTGCGGGACACGCTCGTCACCTCAAACTCACTCGAGTCACTGCTCCTGTCGAGAAATTTCGCTAATGTGCTAGGCTCCTCCGAAGTGGCGTAGAGCATCGGCAAACGTGATACTGTAATGAGTGCGGCGTGCGCCAGTGCACCGATCGCCATCTACAGCGCAAAAGTGGAGCCTAGAAAGGTGGTGCAGTCCATGTGGAGAAAGTGTCGGCGGCTCGCGCGGAGCCAGCATAGTTTGTTCTATAAAGTGCCCAGAAGACATGCTGTCGAATGGGAGCAACACGCCGTTGACGGTGCCTAGTGCGCGGGCAGCCTTGAAAGATGTGGGGATATGTATCTGCTGACTCCTTGGGAAGTATCGGACAGATGGCGAAGTGGTAAGAACGTACCGTTGGCAATGCCGGAGGCTCCTGGTTCGGATCCCGGTTGCAGCAACGTTGCAGGCATGACGGCAGCGATGCTCGGTGATAGCATGAAAAGCGTCAACGGATGATAGCATCGGGGTGTCCGAACACCCTTTTTGTACCTCTTTTGCCCGGGCACGGTTATGATCGCGCATAATCACGCCGACGTGATTATAATCGCCCTGGGTATGCTTATAAGTGCCCGGGTCATGATTATGCATGCTCGGGGAAAGACTGTCAAAGTTATGGTCGGTTATAATCCCCCCCTAGTGCTTATGAACCTTATGGGCATTATAACCGCTTATAGGTAGTGATAATCTAGCCCAGGTTTTCCTGACGCCTGGGCATCGCTATCATGTGCGGGAAGCTGGACAAGGTCCAAGAGGACTTCGCTCGGCGAGTCTCCAGCTTCGTAGAAGAAGGCGACACGGAAGCAGAAGCGCGCTCGCGCGCAGGTCAGCAGCTCGCCGCTCTACGCTGGGGCCCGACGCGCTGTCCTATCTACAACCTCATCCTCGTCGGCACGGTCCTCGCGTCGGGATACCGCGAGCGGCAACTTGCGCTCGCGCGCTGGCTTGCGGAAGATGCGCGTGTTCCTGTCGACGGCATGGACGTCTCGGGCGCTCAGGCGCTGCACCACACGCTCTCGTGCGCGCCCGTCTTCGAGGGCGAGCTCGCGCAGATCCTACACGACGCCGGTGCGGACGTGAACCACCGCGACCGGCACGGGTGCACGCCGATGCACGAGGCGATGCAGATCAGCGATGGTACGAGCTTCGCGGCGGTGCGTCCGCGTCGTGACGCGTTGATGTGGTACATCGCCCATGGCGGCAACATGGACATCGCGGACAACGAGGGGACGCGCCCTCGCGGCGTCTTGCAGAAGTCGAACCGGCTGTGGACGACGATGGGACACTACCACACGCTTGAGCTCGTCGAGCGCGTCGAGGACGAAGATAGGCGGCGGAAGAACGATAGAGAGCACTGCTGTGCCTTCTGTGGCAGGGCGCCCGAGGAGGACAAGCCTCTCCTCGTTTGCTCGAAGTGCAAGATTGTCAGATACTGTCGCCCTCCACGGCAATGTCAGGTCGCTGACTGGCCACATCACAAAACTTCGTGTCGTAAAGCTGGGTCAACAACATGATGTCTGAATCTATTTACGTGCAAGCTATTCTCCGTGCTTTGCGCTCTTATTTATCTTCGTTCGTACTGTGGTAGGCCCTGAACCCCTTCCAGGCGCTTGCGAAATGGACACTCCTCCCTTATCCTTCTTGGCCTGGCCCTTGTACTTCTACCCTGCTGCTGAAATTAGTCTTGATGATTGTACTCTGCGTCACCCTGATATTCCATAGCACTAGGCCGCGGCGGAGACGTACTAGTAGTATTAATTGGCACCGAGCGAAGAATCAGAGTTGTGATGGTATTCCGCCTAATCCTCTCTATTATAAAGCAGTTGCACGGAGACAAAGACGGCCAGCGATTGGCTAGACAAAACTGACATGCGGTTGGCTGGACGGCCAGTGTGACGTATGCCTGCGAACGTTAGCGCCCAGCTCCGCGCGCGAGTCGTTCGACGACGTTCCGCGTAACGTTCGACGTCCGCGTCTTCCTCATGCCTCTCATTCCACCCGCCCTACGCTTTCGTAGCAATGCCTTTGGGGCGTAGGCCCGACGGCCGCCATTCCGACGTTCAAAGCGGTATGAGTTCGGGTGGGCTCAAAATTTCATTTTCTGGCCTCGCTTCGCTGCGTGTTCTCACTGCGAACGAGCTTGGGTCGTCATGGTGAGCTTTGCGCGGTGCCGTCCGGGTCAGAGAATGCCTCGCAAGAGGACGCAGAGCGAGGCCTCCAAACTGGTGCGTGATCCACCATTCGCTGGCTAATCATCGCTCATATGTACTGATCATATCAGTCTTCAAGAACTGACCTCGCAGAGCAGAGCGGGAGAGCAGGAGCGAGCTCGGTGTGTGCCCGAGAGTCCGACTCATGATAAATCGTGCGTGCCCTCTCTGTTCCTCGCCTTCTCTACTTACCAGCTCTACAGTATGCCCTCGCGCGACACATCTCCACCTTTGTCCCCACGCGAATGCGTCCAGTTCGCGAACCTGGGCAATATCTCCGCACACCAGGGCAGGGCGTCGCCCGATGATGACTGCTGCAGCGCCGATCCCCCTAGCTCCCGCCAGAATACGAGCACACCTCTACGCGGTCAGTTCACTAGCGAGAATGTGTGCCGCTGACCTCAGTCCTCTTGCACAGATGTTTTCGCTTCCAACCTGCCACGAAGGATTCATCCTTCGGCTTTGCAGCATTATTTTCGCCATGACCGACCTACCACCCAGAGCGCAGTCACGCCGCTACCCCCACCCCCTGTAACCCAAGCACCAGAATCGACGCAGGACGCCGCAAATCGACGCAATGCCTGCAACATGCCCTCGACAAGGCGCTACGAGCTCCTACCCAAGTGCAGCACGCCGTCCTGCGAGCCCTCGACGACGGTGCGGTACTGTATCCTCACGTCAGAATCCCTAATGTGCACCCCCGCCCGCGTAGCCGCCGGTCCGCAGGACCGGCGGGGAGCGGGCGTCCTGCCTGCTGTGCCAACGATACCGTGTATGTAGGGTCCATCTATAGTGTAGCTTCCTTCATGTTCATGTTCGTGTTCAACAAACGTTCAATGTTCAACCCCGTGCAGCACACGGGCAAGTGCTAGTAAGCATAAATAGCAATATAATAGCAGTATCATGCCACGACTAGGGTGCTTTGCTACCTTCTTTCCATATAGGCTATCCATTTTCAGGCTGCCCACACGACCTGAACACGAAGCAAAGCTCCAGGTACCGCGTAATTGTCACAGACCACGTGAGATGTTACAGGGGCCAGCGTGACAGCCACGCTCCTGGGCCGTGCTCGTCTTGAACACGAACTCCATCTTCGTTTTTGCAAACACTGTTGTATGCCCCGACATGGTTGCGACGCGAACGAAACCCGGAGCGAACTACGAGCAGCTACTGCTTGAAGATACCCGAGAGGAGAAGGACAGACTTATACCGATCGTGAAGGCGAGGACGGGCCCGGGCTCGGGGTTTCGCATCAAAGGCACGACCGGCATCGAGCCTATATGCGCATACATCGCGTCGGAGAGGTGCGTAGCTGCCTTGCGCGACACAGTCGCGGTAGCTTACGTCTAGTGCAGACTCGGCAATAACGACTTCAGCGAAGAGGCCGCACGGAAGGCCTCATGCCTCCAGTCCAAGGTCTTCAAGGAGACGCTGCAGACCATCGAGCTTGTCCTCGCCGCGTACGAGCAGGAGAAGCGCGAGAAGCAGAAGGTGTCGTACGACGCGCTTGTCGCTCAGCACAAGTTTAACCGCGAAGACTTCATGGTATCGTGCATGCGGAGGGCGGAGCTCGTGCTGGTCCAAAGCGGAAAGCTGGGGAGGAATCTGAAGTTGCCCAATGACATGATTACTGTTGCTGTATTTGTATGGATGTGCAGGCTTCTGAAGGTGCGCATGGGTTGTACTTCAATCAGCGCTCTCGCTCACGAGCGCCACAGAGACAGCGCAAGGTCGACCAGGACGCGCTGATGGAACAATATGACATTGACCAGGACGAAATCTTCGAGGTCTACGAAGCTCTGGACAGGTCATGCCAACGACTATCCAGAGACATCACCGCAGAAGTGCAGGCGATGCGAGACGGCCAGCCCACCGACTCTGGCGCCACCAGCCCTACCAAACGGTCGGTCTCGCGGTCGCCCTCGAAGCCTTTTCTGCGCGACCCTTCCGCTTCGCTTACACGCACACCAACCCACAAGCGCAAAGCGGTGTTTGCAGCCGTCCAGGCAGAGGTCGATGCGATGGAGGTCGACGAGACTCCAGTCAAGAAGCCGCGGACGTCCCCTCGCAAGTCCAAGGACGACCTCGAACGGAACGCCTTCTCTGCGTTCCAGGCAGCCCTGTGCACGCCCAGCCGCCCCGACGGCGGCCTCAGGTCTGCGCTGAAAGCCTCGTCGTCGAAGATGACGCTGGACCTGCTCGCGAGCGCTGCTCAGCGCGACGATAGCGACGACGAGCATGCGGGCGTGGAAGACGATGCATTGTCAGAAGTTGCCAACGCGCCGACGACAGATGCCGAGATGGCGGACGCGACGACGGCGGAGGAGACTGAGCCAGGCGACGCATCTGAGGCGAACGACATGGAGGCGCTGGAACCAGCCGAACTGGCGACGCCACGGCGTCCTGGGCGCATACCGCGGCCGATATTTGAAGCCGCTGCTCAGACTCCTAAGACGCCTCGAAGGGCGAAGGGCAAGACATCGCCCAAGAAGGCAAAGGCGCGTGAGCCTATTGAAGACGAGCCGCCGCGGCGCAGGCACCGGCCTGTACTACTTGGGCATTGGCAGTGGTTTCGTCCAGATGTCAGGGTAGTTCCAACAGCGGCGTAGGAGGGGGAAAAAGACTCGCGAGTGTTGTACAATACATTCTTGCTATGCAGACTCAATTTACATCCTTCAGGACTGTACGAGATGTTCAACGCACACGTCCGAAGTACGCCTAAGGCCTAATCCCTCGCCTCCACGACTACGGGTAGCCGCCCAACGGACGCGACGAACCGGTCCTCGAGGTCGCGCTCGTACTGCGCAGGGTCGTACCCGTCGGCAAAGCGGAAGCGGAGCCGGCGCACGAGGTGGCACAGCACCATACGCATCTCCTGCAGCGCGAGCGCCTTCCCGACGCAGTTCGACGGCCCGAACGAGAACGGCACCCACGCGTTCGCGTCGTGCACGAAGCCCGCCGGGCGCGCGGCCGCGCCCTCGGCCGCGAGCCACCGCTCCGGCCAGAACGTGCCCGGCGCGCTGAAGTACCGCGCGTCGCGATGCACGGACCAGAAGTGGATGCGCGTCATCGTGCCCTCGGGGATGAAGCTGCGAGCGCGGTCAGCAGGCGGCGCGCACTCGGGCGGGAGGCACGTACTAGGGGCCGACGGCCTTGCCGCCCGAACCGATCTCGGGCGCGCGCTGGCTGCCGCTGGGCACCGCGGGGAAGAGACGCAAGCCCTCGTTGCTGCCAAGGCGATGAGCCCGGTCCATGCAGGGCGCGCGGCACTCACATGACGGCCTCGAGGAACTGCATGTCCGGCAGGCGCTCCGGGTCGAGCACGTCCTCGCCGGGCGGGAAGGCCTTGTCGACTTCGGCCTGCAGGCGTGCGTACGCCTCCGGGTTGCGCAGGAGGCAGTAGAACGTGCTCGCGAGCACGGAGCTCGTCGTGTCCGAGCCCGCGACGACGGCGAGCCCGCCGTCCGAGGCGACCACGTACTTCGGCGGGTCCTCCTTTTCCGAGCCGTCCTCGTTGCTCTGGGGCGTAGGTGAGCAGGCGCAAGACGGGCATGTCAAACTGGGGCTGACCAGGTAGTAAAACAGGTCCTTCTTCTCGGCGGGCTGGGCAAGGCGCTTCATCGTTTGTGCGGCCGCCATCCTTCCCAGCTGCATCTTCCCTATGCCAGGGATGCTTCTCGTGTAGTACGACAGCCACGGGATGTGGTCATACACGAACTCCAGCCTGTCCGCCCACAGCGTGAGTATGTAGGGGCCTTTCGGCGGGACGTCGTACGCACTTCAGCCCCGATTTCATGACCTTCCACAGCCCGCTGGTGTCGGCACCTTCGCGGACCATGTTCGTCCATCCGCCAAACCTAGGGGGTCGTGTCAATCAAAAATTGTCTGAAGTGCGCCACCACTTACACTAAATCACCCATGAAGTCGTACCTGTAACCAAAGGTAAATCTCCACAGTCCTACCCCTACCCAAACTCAAGCGTGCTCACGTGAAAAAGCCAATCCACTCTGCGAGGTCGACGACCTGTCCCCTTCTCGCGGCAAGCGCGTCGCCGAGTTCTTGCACCCTCGCCTGGATCATGGGGTTGTACTCCTTCAGGGCGGTTCCGCTGAAGGCGCGGTTCCACGGGCGTCGGCGGCGCTGGTGCTCTTTTGGGTCCCGAGAGCCAATCAAGGTGTGCTGCTTTGGCCAGAAGTGTCTCCCTTCGTACACTGGGGATAGTCAGCTACTCGTCCGAACCACTTCAGCGCACATATATGCGGGCTTACTGGAGCCTTTTGGCATTCCCTGGGCCCCAAGGACGGGCATGATACACGAAGCATCGCGAATCGATACCTCATTTGGACCTTGGGTAGGTCAGCGATATGCTCAAGGGGATTTCGCGACGGACTTACCAAACCTGACGATGTCTCCGTACCTCTCGTGCAGCTCCTGTAGGTACAGGTGCTGCTTCCCGCCCGAGACGACCCAGACGTGGTACAACTTGGAGACCTTGGCGAGCACCGGGCCGGGGTACTGCGCAATGGGATGGAAGGGCGAGAGACGGTAGATAACGATGGACGAGAGCAGGGTGCCAAAGTATGTCAGGAAGCCGAGGATCAGCCCTTTGACAGGCCCGAGATGCGGAACTAGAGGCCGCGAGGCGAGCGTGGGAACGACGCCCAGCAAGAACGATACGGCAAGCAGGTGCTTGACCTCCCATCGGTTGAAGATCGCATGGCTCGTCTAGAAACACACACAGGGTTAAGCTATAGTCCAAAGACTCGCAAATAGGCTTACAAGGGCGGACGCGACTACTGCGGCAATCGCCTCGCGCAGAGGCAGATTGGTCGGCTCCATGAGGCTCGAATTCCACGGGCTGACACTCCTGTGAGTTTTGGTGGCAGGCTATCTTACGGTCAACGAATCTGAGCGTACAGGGCCGTTCAGGGGCGTAAAGGCCTACCAGGACGACCGAGCCTACTTATACGACAGGCTAGGCAGGCGCCTTCGGGGTGATACCGGTCCTATACGCAGCAGTTGAAGGGTACGCGACTTCTCTCCAACAGCGCATCGACCAGCGGGGAGACAGCCAAAGCAGAGCTAGGGGCGATGGTGGCGGGGCCGCGCCGGCACTGCCACACTGGGAGAAACCAACGTCACCGCGCGCCGGCGTGGCGCATACGCCTGAAACGGCCAGCACAGGGGCTACACGTCATGATTTCATGCAAATTGGGAGACGTAGCTACCGTCTCAGGCTGCTTTAGATCACCTGGTCCCTCCTCTCGACGACGACTGGGAGCCGCCCCACGGTGACGACGAACCTGTCCTCCATGTCGCGCTCGTACTGCGCGGGGTCGTAGCCGTCCGCGAAGCGGAAGCGCAGCCGCTGCACGAGGTGGCACACGAGCATGCGCATCTCCTGCAGCGCGAGGTTCTTCCCGACGCAGTTCGAAGGCCCGAACGAGAACGGGACCCACGCGTTCGCGTTGTGCACGAAGCCCGCCGGCTGCGCCTGCGCGCCCTCCGCGATCAGCCAGCGCTCCGGCCAGAACGTGTCCGGGTGCGAGAAGTTGCGCGCGTCGCGGTGCACGGACCAGAAATGTACGCGTGTCTGCGTACCCTCGGGGATGAAGCTGGCGGAGCGCGTTGGCTCAGTGTCGCGACCACCGGAGGGACCGTCGCACTCACTATGGCCCGACGACCCTATCTCCCTTTCCGACTTCGGGCGCCCTTTGGCTTCCGCTCGGCACCGCAGGGAAGAGGCGCAGGCCCTCGTTGCTGTTCGCAGCGTCAGCGCGACCTCCGCGCAAGAGGTCGACACGCTCACATAACAGCCTCGAGATACTGCATGTCCGGGATATGCTTCGGGTCGAGCGCGTCTTCGCCGCGCGGGTAGAACTTGTCGACCTCAGCCTGCAGGCGCGCGTACGCCTCCGGGCTGCGCAGCAGGCAGTAGAACAGGCTCGCGAGCACCGAGCTCGTCGTGTCCGAGCCCGCGATCAGCGCCGTCACGCCGTCCGACATCACGACGGCCTTCGGCGGGTCGGCCTTCTCCGCACCGTCTTCGTTGCCCTGCCCGGAGAGCGTTAGCGACTCTGGCAGTTGCACGGAGCGGTGCGGCGCACGAGGTAGTAGAAGAGGTCGCGCGAGGTGGTGCCTGCGGCGTAGCGTTTCTCGGTCTGCCCGAAGGCCATCGCGCGCATCTGCTTCACGTCGCTCCCCGCGCCTGGGAGCTTCTTCGCGTAGTACGACAGCCACGGGACGTGTTCGTATACGAAGGCGACTCTGCAGAGTACCGCAGTCAGCGAATTCTCAGATATAAAGCGACGTCGAGCGTACTTTAACCCCGATTTTATCAGCTTCCACAGACCGTTGTGGTCAGCGCCATCCCGGACCATATGCGTCCAGCCTCCGAACCTGAAACTAATCAGCGAGGACCCCGGGGATATATACGTCGGCACGTACACCATGTCGCCCATGAAGTCATACCTTCACAGTAAAGTCAGTCTGGGCGAGCACGCTGCTGTCGGACTGGACGTACGTGAAGAAGCCGATCCACTCTGCGAGGTCAAGCACCTGCCCCTCCCGCGCTGCAAGAGCGTCGCCGAGTTCATGCACGCGCGCCTGGATAATGGGGTTGAACTCCTTGACAGACGCGCTGTTGAACGCGCGGTTCCACGGGCGACGGCGGCGTTGGTGCTCCTTCGGATCGCGGAACCCGATGAGGGAGTGGGTCTCTGGCCAGAGGTGCCTCCCGTTGAACACTGGTCGGGGTCAGTGTCGCGCTCATGTCTGCCGGAGCGCCGGGACGTACTGGGACCCTTGGGCAAGCCCTGCGCGCCGAGCACTGGGGTGATACATGATGCATCGCGAATAGATACTTCGTTCGGGCCTAGAAACTAATCAGAGCTCGGAGAATACTGCGCATTCGGGTCGAGCTCACCAATCCGAACCATGTCTCCGTATCTATCATGCAGCCGTTGGATGTAGATATGCTGCTTGCCGGGCCAGATCCTCCAGACATGGTACAATTTCGAGACCTTGGCCAACACTGGTCCGGGGTAGCGAGCGAGCGGGTGGAGAGGGGAGACGCGGTACAGCGTGATAGACGAGAGTAGCGTGCCGAAGAATATCAAAAATCCCAGGCCGAGACCTTGCAGCGCACCGAAGTGCGGGACGAGCAGGCTTGATACGATCGTGGGTAGCACGAGCAGTAGGGTCGAAACGACTAGCAGGTTCATGACCTCCCATCGCTTGAACACCATATGGGCGGCCTGCCCAGCGAAATCAGCGCCAGCAACTTGAAGCTCACGTATGGGGCAGCTCACCAACGCGGATATAGCGACGACGACAACAGCATTTCTGGGCGGCACCTGGGCGTAATGCAGGAGGACAGCTGGCAGTGGTAGCTGGGGTACGCTCATTTCTGAGAGGTGTGCAACAGAGAACGGCAAGTGAGCGGTGGGTGCGCCCCAGCAGCCTCTCTGCCCACCTTTATCAACGCAAGCGTGGCGCGCGCCCTCGGCTCCGGCTCAGACACCGTCTCCGCAGTCTCACGTCAGGATCTGCATTGCGCCGTGGTGCGCGCCGAGGAGAGTGCGTAGAGCTGGCACGCCGCCCGGGGAGATAGAAGTCGCACCCGCGAGACATGAAACGGCTGCGCGGCCGCGACGCTGCGCGTGTTTGTTCTGAGAACGGCGGGTCTCAGACGCGGCAGTAACGTCGCAGAGGCGGGAGACCGGTGTGCGCAGCGTACGTCATGCATGCGCGCTGGTTGTAGTGCTAGTACGTTGATGGGTCGTCTCTGCTGATGCTGTCGATACCGTGCTAGAAGGGTTAGATGGACGCATAAAAAGTGCAGTTACAAGTTTAAAGATGAACGAAACGACTCGCCAACTGCGTACCTCCGAGGGTCAGAAACGTGCTGGTCGACATTGCATGCAGACGTGAGACGTGAATCACTGCTTTGGCGCTCCGCGGCTCCGGGGGGAGACGGGCAGTGTCTCAATGAGGTTTCCTGGCAGAGGGTCCAGGGCCTTCGATGACAAGCAGCTGAGGAGTACCGACTTGCAAGATGCACCCATCGCTTTCACGAACTCGTCGACACAAGAGAAAATGGCCGGCCGGCAGAAGCGTTACAAAGGTTCCACCACCACATCGTTCAGATACCGTGTCATAATTTCGAGGAATAGCACGAAGTTGAGGCTGAGCAGTGAGCGGTCTCTCAATGTGAGTGTGACGATTAATGTCTAAAGTACCAACTTACCAAGTGTCCACTAGAGAGTATCAGCTGGAGTCTAACTCTCCTCGAAATGAGCTCATAGGTGTTCGGGGTCCCTACCTATGTGACTGAGAGCGCCGTCGCGCCAGCTTACCGCGGCCGTCACTTCTTCTTCGTGGCATCGTTCGCGCAGTCGTCCCTACGTTTTCGGGAGCCTCCGCGAGGCTGCCTTTAAACTGATACTATTATAGCTGCCCCCCTCCCCCCACGGGCCCACGCGCAGGGCTCAAGGCGCGCGTCGCGCGGTATCAGGGGTCTTTGCTCACGGAGCTATTCGGCGCTTACTCCAACCTCTAAAACATGGAGCTTGATCTCGAAAAATCATCCATCATCTAAACTCCTGCTCAGCGCTGATAGTCTAGTGTTCAGCGAACGTTCACGGGCAATATCGAGGACCCAAACCGACATAGGAGCAAAAATAAGTGCCCACTGGCTGGATTGAACAACCGACCTCACCATGTCAGGTAACCTTGTATAGGTCCATACGAGTGGCGCGCTCTACCACTGAGCTAAGCGGGCTTGGGTAAGCTCCGTATCGTGTCCATCAGTGCGTATCCATCCTCCTGTCCATACTTCTTTCGAGCTGCTGCCAGCGTAACTTCTGCGTAACTTTTTTCAACGCAGGCCTGTGGCCAGAACACGTCCATTCATGTGGCCGCCACAGCCGTTATTCCCATTTGATGCTTGGCGATGCCAAGGACCTGGGTTTCACGATATGCAATTAGCTACTAGGCGCGCCTGACTTTCGACGCGCTAGCTAGGAGCGGTCGATCAATCCGATGTGAGTCAGCCTGGAGATTTTGCGTGCGACGAGCTCAAAAGACTCTTTGACCGTGATCTTTGTTTGCTGTGCCCTCTGGCAGACGAAGACCGCATCACACGCGATGCCCTCTTCAATTGAGCTGCAAACCATCGCCTCAGAGCCCGCGACGCCGGCAGCGGAAAGTATCCAGGAATCTGCTGAAAACGCACACCTCAACGAAAGCTCTCTCGCACCCGTCGACAGAGGCTTCGGTGCCTGGTCTTTCGTATGCCGATGTTTCATTCTAGTATATCGTCTGAGCGGCTCAACGGCTCGACGTTCACAGCTTGCCGGAGCATTTCTCATTGAAGGCCTCGTATGGGGCTTCCCGAATGCCTACGGTGTCTTCCTCGTCAAGTACCTTGAGGATCCGGCATGGGCTTCTCAAAAGCATGCGAGAGGACTCCTTCCTCTCATCGGCCCTATGGCGTCCGGCATCATGTACGGCGCAGGTAAGCGTCCTTATTCTGGGTTGACCCACTACTATCGGGACTCACGTAGACATAGCGTCAGTATCTTTTCCAATGGCCGCACGATTCCCGCGTCATCGACGAAAGGCCATGTGGCTAGGTGTCGTCCTCATTTTTGTGAGCTTGTTTGCAGCGAGCTTCGCGCGCACCGTATGTCGCCAGTAACATCTTGGCTACACGCGCTGAAGCCTAGCAGATCCCGTCTTTGCTCGCGCTGCAAGGCGTTATGTATGCGATTGGCGGCGGTGTGTATATCCCACGATATCTCTTCTGGTGCTCCGAGCTCACATGTTTTGCAGCTCTTCTCTACGCTCCAGCGATATACTACATGTCAGACTGGTTCGTCGAGCGTCGCGGCTTGGCACTGGGTATCATTGATGCTGGTAAGCCGCGACATCATAGTCAGAGGACATACGGTCTCAGGTCTTTCAGGTACTGCGTGCGGCGGTCTCGTCCTGCCACTCATTCTACCTCCGCTGGTCGACAAACACGGCAGCGCAAAGATCCTTCGCTATTACAGCATCGTGTGTCTAGGCCTCCTCACGCTCATTCTCCCCTTCGTCCGCGGCCGGCTCCCGGAGGCCCGCATGGTTCACGGACCGGTCAACCCGCGGGCCTTCGCTGTGACTCAAAACAGGCTTTTCTGGCTCAAGGACAAGACCTTCTGGGTCATCAACGTCGCGAACACGCTGCAGGGTCTGGCCTATTTCGTGCCCCTTCTTTGGCTCCCGAGTGCGCACCGTTCCACATCAGCCTCTGTGCAGCCCTGACGTTTTCTCAGCATACGCGTCGTCCCTGCGTCTCAGCTCGCGCGACTCGTCCCTTTCGCTCGCCCTTCTCAATGCCGCGTCACTCGTCGGCCGGATGGGCAGCGGCATGCTCTCAGACACCGTCAACCCCTGGCTCATCGCGAGCACCACGCTCATGCTGACGTCGCTGTCCATCTTCATCCTCTGGGGTGTTCTATCCTACACGTTTGCGGGCGTGCTTGTTTACGGTATCGCCTACGGCTGTCTCGCCGGCGGCTGGACGAGCCTCTGGGCGAGCTTCTTGCGGCCTATCGCCAGTGAGATTCGAGCCTTTTACCCCATCATCTTGCAGGACTGATGGACCATTGCTTTACCGCCAGAGGACGACCCGACACATACGACCTCCATGCTCGGCGTCCTCATGCTCTTCCGCGGCATCGGCAACATTCTCTCCACCCCGATCTCGACCGCGCTGCAGGGCGACCAGTCTGGGCTCGGCGACGAGCGCATCGGTGTTGCAGGCGCGTACCAGGGCGCGTACGAGAAGGTAATCATATACGCCGGGACATGCTTCGCTGCCGCAGCGCTCGTCGTCGCCGCCGGCTGGGCCGTGAATGGGCCCCTTTCGCCGAGGAGGAGATGACACAGCCGGGCGGAATGCCCTGGCTGGACACTCGCAGTTTCGAAGCTTGCATATCGAACGTCTCCGCATCCAAATCAGCGTTGCCGAGCTCTGCGCGGTGACGGTTGAGCGCTGAAAAAATGTATCATACTATGTTCACGGGCGCAGAGAACGTGTCGAGTCCTAGAATACAACAACTGAAATGTCCAATATACGCGCTTCTCGTACAGCTAATCTCTCTGTAGCTTCCACACGCCGTTCGTCACGGTGACGAGACCCTCCCGCCGCGCGGCCTCCATGAAGGCTGCAAGCTGGTCGATGTTCCGGTCGTAGTTCGGTGCGAACTTGAGCATTTGCTGTATCCGATCCAACGGGAGCTGCCCGAGGTTCGTGAGCATGCCCTCGATGAACTGTTCCCCAACCAGTCAGCTCCGTGCATCGATGCCGCAACATATGAGAACAAACCTTCCAGAACACCCGCATCTGCTCGGCCTGCTGCTGTTGCACGGTGACGACGGGCGGGAGCTCCTCGACGACGGCCGTAGGCTGCTTCCCCGAGGACTTTGCAGCAGAGCCCGACTCCTCTGCAGTCTTGAGTAGCCGGTAATGGTCGGGCGAGTCCTCCTTCAGTACTCCGAGTTCTACCCAGGTCACGAGCGCCTTGATGGCCTGCGGCCGCTCGATTGACCCAACTTTCTCAACGAGTTCGGGAACACTCCATTCGTCTAGTATACACGTGTTAGAGGGCAAGAGAAGACATGGCCGACTAGACTAACCTTGTTCGGAGAAGAGTTCGATGAAGGCGGCTTCCAGAGGTGGGACTTCGACCTCAACGGTCCTGTCATCGAGCTCGACCTGGAGATTGATGGAACCCAGGTGCGACATCCAGAGGAGTTTCTTGTCGGGCTTGAACACGTGAAACTCGCTCGCGTAGTCCTCTTGTATCCTGACAGCATTCTAAGATCAGCGATAGCATGGTGAGATTTCTCGCGACTACATACTTGCGAAATTGTCCGGGCATGACGAAGGTATTCGCTTGCAGCGGAGGCCAGAAGTGCCGCGAGATGATGGTTGGATGCAAATCGGACTGTCGCAAAACGAACAGATATTAGGTGTATGACGGTGATGCTACGAGGCTGACACATACGGCTTTCTGCTGCTGAATATGCTGGTCTGTCCGCCTCGAGTCGGTCATGTCTCTGAGCATGACCTCGCAAACTTGCAGTGCAGCCTCGCCGAACCTGATCTTGAGAATCTCGATGTTTCGACGCTACACCGATCCGTGAGCTTATATAGTGTCAGTTCATCCAAGGAACTCACCTCTCGGTCAAAATTGCCATCTGTGATGGCGAGCAGCCGCTGCGCGAGAAGGATCTGAAGCTCCTTCACGAACAGCTCCTGCGAGTCATAGATGCTGATCAGCGTGCTTATGATGTCGCTCGGCTTGTTCGCGCGAAATTCTGGAGAGGGTCAGCGGAGATGCACATGCGTCACTCAGAGGCCCGTACCTGGACCTGCATCCATGGGTTCTGGCTCCCAGTTCGGATCTGTGTAGTCCTCGAGCTGCGTCTGGTTGATCGGTTGAATCGGCTCGTTCTCGTCGACAAGGGAGTCTCCACTCTCGCCGTCGCCCACGAGGCTCGCGACGATACACCGGATGGTGTCAGGTCGGTCCCGAAGATATCGCCGGATGGGGTCTGCGACTTTGAACAGGAGCACACCTTGTGGATCGACGATGCGCAAGCAGCGGATGATTGAGACGTATTGCGTGAGAATGAGCTTGGTGTCTGCGCCTGGGTGCAGTAATCGGCGTCGATTACTAGGACAGCAGTCAATACCTAGGTCGGCGGACGATTTTGAGTCAATACGCACGCCTTTCGCAAGCTCTGAACTAGCTGTGATCGCTGGTCGACGCGCTGGAGACACTCCTATCCACGAAAGTCAGACGCTAGTTGCTGAAGCATAGTTTTGGGACTTGCCTTCATGTCGTCTAACGCGGGCCGAGAATCAGGATAGTCGATAATGATGTCGAATATCTCCCGAGTGCTATAGGCAATTGAGCATGATAGGAACGGGTCGGTCTGGCGGGCTCAAAATACCGTAAGTCTGCAAGTGTCTTGCATACATGGTAGTCGAGTCGCGAACCGACGTTCTTCATCAGCATGGTTGCATGTTCCGCTGCGGCCTCGTCAGTGCAGGCTGAGTCACGTCAATGATAGATTGCTCACCACTCCTCGCGTCGCGTGCATAGGGCATTGTCAACCATGGGACCACCTCTCGAGACATCCAGTCCCGCATCTCCTGCAGCATCTGGCGGTCCCACACCTTCTCAGATGCCTCCAAAACGTGCCCCTCTATGCGCTCGTAGCACACGCTCAAGATGAGCGTTTCGTACCTCTCAATCAGCCCAAGCTCCTGCATAATAGTCCACAACGTGAAGTCGGGGCGTGGGATCCCATGAGGACAGGGAAAGCGTGTCAAAAGCCACTGCGGCGCCGCCTCAAAAGAAGTGAAATCGAAGGTTGCAGAGATGAGGTCGCGAAAGCCTGTTGTGAAGGAAGGCGGGAGGATAGAATATAGGTGTGTTTGAAACGTGCATGTGAAGGCAGAGAGCGCGCTGGCACCCATCCTACGAACCTTTAGCGAGGGGCTGCCAGGATCTAGAAACAGAAACGTACTCAGGAAGTGGTGCCCATGCACGTTGCCATCGTGCAGCGATACTGATAAGATTCGCGATGTGTTCTGCGGTCGGCTCTCTCTACGTGCAGGTTCTGTACTTCAGCATTGACATTTCAAGCCACGAGGCGACACCACGAACCTCGTACATTTTCATGTAGAAGTCTATGTCATTCGTGATTGCGGGGAGCTGTCGTCCGATAGCATCTTCAAGGGAACCTGTATTCAGCGATGATCGAGGGTTTCGAAAGCTGTTCAGCTCACCGAGATAGTCGTCAAGAAACACAGCATGGAGGTTGCAAGCTCGGATAATTTCGAAGCATTCGCGCAGTTTGGCCTTGTCTAATCGTCAACGTCCATGACCTTCACGTAATATAGGCAAAACAAAGACGCTGACCGTACTGGGGCTTGGTGGCGAGTCCTGCCTTGTCCCTGGGTCTCAGCTGGTCACTGGCCATGAGCCATCCCTCAAGCCACAATCTATGAGATATATTTGTCATGTATATGGCTGTAAATGCGCACCTGCGTAAACTCGAGCAGCCCCGTTATCCCCTCCTTCTCCCTGTTCAGCTTCGCGAACGAACGCTGCCACTTTTCGGCTACTTGGTTGCAAAGGGCGGGCGTAGCCATGGAGTCGCAGTAGCAAGTGTAAAAGACTGCGGTGTCTCGCGGGTGTCTCGCCTTTGAACAGCGGCGTCGGGAGTGAGAGAGCCAGGTCGACGATGAGGGTGATGTGCAAGACGCGCTCCCCCGCGCCCATGCGGTCGACGCGCGAACTGTTCGGGGTCCCACCTTAGCGTGTAGGCGCCTGGGACAGTGTCTGGGGGCGTGCTGGGGCAGCTCGGCTGGTGACTCTGTTCATTGAATCATTCTCAGCCCTTGCGACTTGCTATGTCCTCTAGATAGATTGTCTCGCACCTTCGGAGACGTTGAATGGTACGTGTAAGAGGATGGATTTGAACAAAATGCTTATTTCCTCCACACACTGGCAGCATGACAAAATCAAGCACGGGTCTGAGTACGCATGGGCGAGAGAGCTTGGTCCCGAAATATATGAAGAAGGGAGAGTACGGCTGCTCTCTGCGTGCCTGAATACAGCACGCGCACAGTTCCTGCTGATATTGTTCTTCGGTGTCGCTTGCCGAGAGCTTTTGCTAATTGGAGCAGGTTGTGGATGGCTAATCCCCTTGCATCGGCATATGCGCGCGCTTCGCATGCTCAGCTCCGCCACCGGATGCTGCTTATAGGCCGCGGACATTCTGGGGACTCAGGACAGTCATGGTTCCGAACACTGTTTGCGCTCGGTCAACCTTTCCGCTGCGAACTGCGTTTGCAAAGTCGCATGACTCCCAGCTCGGCTTCACTCTCCATGTTCTCATCGCGCCCGAATATGGTGCCCCGACTCGGACAGAACTGTGGATAAAAGCTGAAAGATCGCTAGGTGATGCTCCAGCATTCCTTCTCTGTCACTTATATGGCTCGTTTGCAAGAACTCAAATACAAGCTAGCTGCGATCCGGGAACACTGGCCGCCGAAGGCAACCTTCAGCGTGAACCACATCCCTGATCTCCGCGGGCGTGTCTGCCTTGTCACAGGTGCGGAAGTCTATGCGCTCAGGGCCTAGTTTCTGACAATAACGGCTCTAGGTGGATACTCGGGTATTGGGAAGGAGATAGCTAAGGTTCGAATCCTATCACTTATGCTGCCCACTGTCCACCCAATTCTCCCTACAGGCACTACTTGAGCGTAATGCGAGAGTCTATGTCGCTGGCCGTAGCCCCGGAAAGGCGCAAGCAGTCATTGAGGAGCTACGAGAGCTTACGGGGAATACAGGTATCTTCCTGGACGTCGACTTCTCCAGCCTAGCCTCTGTACGTAACGCAGGGCGGATATTCCTCGAGCGCGAGTCAGACCTACACATGCTATTCCTTAATGCGTAAGCCCAGCGTAACTGATATCGCGTTCGCTCTTCTCAATTGTGCCAGCGCTGTCATGGGGGTTCCAGTTGCCGAGGTCACTCCCGACGGGTATGACATGCAGTTCGGCACCAACGTCGTAGGACCATGGTATTTCGCAAAGCTTCTCATGCCTGCGCTGCTGCGCGGGAAAGCGTCGTCGCTGGACGGTCATGCGAGGATTATCACCACCTCATCCGCGGACGCATATTTGAGCTCCATCCATTGGGGCACCTTCATCGATAGTCCGGCGCGCAAGAAGCTGGACACGATGACGCTGTACTTTCAAAGCAAACTGGTCCGTCGCCGGAGCACTCATAATCTTCATTCATAGGCTGATATTCAGCGATAGGCCACGACAATTGTTGCTCGTCAGCTTGCAGAGCACTATGGCACACAGGGGATTATATCTATCGCAGCGAACCCAGGCTAGTAATTCTACGATGTCAGTGAAACCGACCTTGACGTGCTGGCATTCCAGGCGAAATTCAGACCGACCTGGCCCGCAACTCATCTACCCTGTATCGATGGATATCGGTGAGTTACGTACGGTTACGCTGCTACTTCGCCCTTATCCACCGTCACCGTTAGAGTTTCTTGCTATACCCGACCCACATGGGGGCCCTTGCCCCGCTATTCGCTGGTACGTCTCCGGATGCACTGAAGTACAACGGAGAAGTATGAGACCCCGCAGATGGGCTTTAGGCATCTACTAAAGCACGTTTGCCAGTATCTTGCGCCATGGGGCCGTCTCGCAAGGTCTCGTCATGAAGTATATGACCAAGAGATAGGCCAACGCCTCTGGAAATGGCTCGAGGAACAAGTCGATGAGCACACATAGCTGATACTTAGCGCGGTTATCGCTTCGCCCTGAGCGTAGTTATTTACTGTCAAATATGCCACTTTCACTGTATTTTCCCGTGGTTCTTAGTATTCGTGGCTTGCCTCGCAATGCTCAGCTCAGTGCAATGCTTGGGGACAAGCCCGAGGAAGCTCGGCTTGAGGCCGAGGCACGCGACGTGCAGCAAGCGCCCGCGCGGCGCAGGCCGGAGATCGTCTTCTTGTCTACCAACTGCAACCAGCATCCGACGGGGTAGCCTTCATAATTGACTTTCATATTCACGTCTCCACGAATATGTCTCGCTGGCGAGAAATGAATTACATTCTCACCGGTCTGCGAGAGAACCTCCGCCCGCCAAACCCTACTTTCAGTGTGGACCACATCCCGGATCTGCGCGGACGAGTCTGCGTCGTCACAGGTACGAGAACAATGCTCATGCCCAGGCAACTCTCATCAATCCTGCCTTGCAGGAGGCTACACTGGGATAGGCAAAGAGATATCCAAGGTAAGCTGGTGGGCTTGCACTGCCACTCTCGTCGTACACTCACCGCATCTACCAGGCGCTCCTTGAGCATAGCGCGAAGACCTATGTCGCAGGTCGAAGCCCATCGAAGGCTCGGGCTGCGATACAGAGCTTGAAGGAGAGTACTGGGCGCGAAGCGCTGTTCCTCGAAGTCGACTTCTCCAGTCTCGCCTCCGTCCGACGTGCTGCGCAGGAGCTCCTGGCTTGTGAATCGGATATTCACGCGCTGTACCTCAACGCGTTTGTCAATACCTCTGAAAACGCAGCCTCCTTACACTGACATCTTGCGCTCAGAGCCATAATGGGAGTACCTATCGAGCAGCTCACAACCGAGGGCTACGACCTACATTTCGGAACAAACGTCATAGGCCCATGGTACTTCACTAAGCTACTTATGCCCGCGTTGCTACGCGGCAGGGCGTCGTCGCCGGACCAACATGCAAGAGTCATCACGACGTCATCCGCCGGGGCGTACATGAGTTCCCTGCACTGGGACACTTTCACGGACACACCTGCGCGCCGAAAGCTCCATCCTGGCATACTCTACTTCCAAAGCAAGCTTGTATGTCGATGGCATACGAGCTGAAGTGTAATATAGGCTAACGTCGGCGTACAAAAGGGTGCGACCATCGTGTCTCACGAGCTTGCAAGGCGGTACGGCGAACAAGGCATCGTGTCCATCGCCGCGAACCCAGGTGAGGGCAAGGCGGACTGTTTTGTTTCCCACAGCTCTCACGAGAGAATATATGACACACAGGCGATATTAAAAGCGAGATATACCGAAACCGGCCGGCTTTCGCCCAGTGGTTTACGGTAAGCCCCTTCAGTATCCCGAACGAAAAAGGCGCCTGCTCACGCCGTCGAAGAATTTGATGCTCTGGCCGACACCTATGGGCGCCCTGTGCCCCCTCTTTGCTGGAACGACGGCTGAAGCTTTGCAATACAATGGGGAGGTAAGAGCTCGGAGATCCAGTAATGCATAGTCCTCACGGCTTTTCCTTAGTACCTTGCCCCTTGGGGTCGACTGGCCAGATGTCGAGACGAAGTGTACGACAGCGAAGTTGGCCGTCGGCTGTGGGACTGGCTCGAGGGGCAAGTAGCTCGGCACGAAATGTCGGACTCTGAGTCTCTTTGAGCTACATCATGGTTGCCGCAACGATGTTTTCCAGATCCTTCGATCGCTCAGAGTATGCGATGTTCTACGGCACACCTGCAATGTCAGCGTTGCCTGAGCGCGTTCCCTCGACGTCAACTTTGACGCAGCGCCGCGGACTTCGTCTGCTGTTTCAGCGATTGGCTGATCCGAGCATATCCGAACAGCGCCACGTTATTTCTTGGATTCCTAATTGACTCTGAGACATGGTAGCGTTAAGTGAGGGCTGTGTCGGCGCAGACACACATCTCCTCGCAGCGGGTCTGCTTGCGAGCGCATAGCGTCCTGGGCACCGTGACTCCTAGTAACTCACTGCACATCCGCTTCCCAGCACTCTAGCCAAGATAACCGGGCTTCGTAGTCCACTATACTTCGGTCGCTCCGCCATGCGCGGCCTAGGGCGGACCCGGTACCGTCTGACGCACCGAGACTGGCTGTCGTATTCCGAGGTGTGGACCCTGACTTTGATGTGATCCCGATGTAGCTTGCTAACAGCAGCCAGTTCCAAGCTCTGCTGTTTCAGCGCGCTGACCTAGCGCTGACCTACGCTTGCTGTGTAGCATGCAACAGCGCAACCCACGGCGCCGTCAAGCTTTTCATCAACGCGCCTGACATACAAGCGGAGCCGAGAAGCACGTACCGCATGGGCACAATGTAGTCCGGCGCGCGTCGCAGACATTGAAATCGTACGCTCTCCATGAAACCATGGAACTGGCAATGACAACTCATCATCACGATTTCGGTCAGGTCTCGGCGTCGCAGTCCGGAATGACGCTTACACTCGAGAAGGACGAGAGGACTGGCCGTCCAGTAGAGCAGGCAGTGTGGTATAAAGTCGCGCAGTCAATTGCCACGGCTTACCACAGTCCAATCGCCCCTTCGCTCAGCACATTCCCATGATGACCACTGAAGCACCGTATACCTCGCTTGTCGAAGTTCCTGGGGTGGGTACTGCCTGTTTTCAGCGCTATATTATGCTAATTCTACATCTGTGGAAGATACATGCGCGCATTATCGAGTATTTCAGCTCTGGCACGACCCGACCGCTGTCTTACCGCCGCCGCCAACTCATCCAGCTCGCACGCCTCGTCCAAGAGAACCTCGTTGTCATTGAGGACGCCTTGTTGACCGACCTTGGCAAGCAGCGCCAGGAGTCCACATTCACGGAGACTGGTCCCATCATCCAGGCTTGTATCACCGCTCTGAACCATCTCGAAGAGTGGGCAAAGCCCGAGAAGCCCCAGGTCGAGGCGTGGCGGGCCTCATGGGACACTACAGTCTACCCCGTCCCTAAGGGCGTCGTACTTTTTATCAGGTAAGCTCTCGTTTATTCGTGATGCACGTCGCTGACAGCATCTGCAGTCCATGGAACTATCCGATTATTGTGTCGCTCCTACCGATGGTTGGCTGCATCGCCGCGGGGTGCCCTGCAGTGCTTAAGCCATCGGAGCACAGCCCTGCGACGTCCAACCTTATGGCTCGCTTGTTTTCTGAGTACCTTGATCCGCAGGCGTACGTCGTCGTGCAAGGCGCTATTGCACAGGCCACAGCGCTCCTCGACCTGCCCTGGGGTCATATCTTCTTCACCGGCGGTGGAGGCGCAGCGCGCCATGTTGCTGCGGCGGCCGCAAAGTTCGTGACCCCTCTCACTCTCGAGCTCGGCGGCAAGAATCCGGTCATAATCGACGTCGACTGTGACATCAAGGTCGCTGCAAAGCGGACGCTCTTCGGGAAAGTACAGAACTGCGGCCAGGTATGTGCGATTTACAATATGTTTCTTCGGAGCTTAATCTCTGCACCAAGGCCTGCGTCAGCCCGGACTACGTCCTCGTACCGCGGGTGATAGCTCCAGCATTCTACGAGGCTCTCAAGGAGGCCTACCAGCTCTTCTTTCCGACAGACCCTCTCCTCCCCGAATCAAGTTGGGGGAAGATTATTAATGAGAATCACTACCACCGCATCGTGAAATTGATTCAAGGGACCAATGGCAATGTCATTATCGGTGGAATGAGTGATTCTACACGGCTTCGGATCGCCCCTACTGTCGTCGCAGACATACGTTCGGACGATATCCTCATGGAAGAGTGAGTGTACAATACCTTCCATCGCAATGTGCTCTGCATGCTCACTACTACACCCTAGGGAAATCTTTGGGCCCGTTTTGTCCATCGTCGAAGTCGTAGATGTGGATGAAGCCATCCGTATCGTGAACGATCGGTACGCCTGCCAAGCACATAATCCATCTCTGATTCTTACATTCTTCGTCAGGCCCCACCCGCTCGTGCTCTATGCATTCACAAGCAACGAGGAGACGAAGGACAAAGGTTTGTCTTTGCGCAGTTTATATATTGAATTGCATTTGATTTTTGCGTAGTCCTCAACAACACCAATAGCGGCACATTGGCTCTCAATGATACATTCACACAACTGGCTGGTATGTTCTCGTAAATACACCGCGGACTGCGTGCTGATTTCTGCACACAAAGTCTACGAAATGCCGTTTGGTGGGCATGGCGCCTCTGGTTGTACGTACACGCACCCCCCCCCTGCGCGGGGACATGGAAGCTGACAATCCTATCGCAGACGGAGCATACTTCCGCAAGGACAGCTTCGACACCTTCACTCACAGGCGGAGCTTCATCAACGTGCCTCCTGCGTGCGTGCTGCTCATTTCGCGTAAAACGCATCGTTGACTGCTTTATGCAGGGAAGAGCCAAACCTCGGTTATCGGTACCAGCCATATACCGAAGGGAGCTACAAGGCGATGTGCTCGGGAGCGTTCGACATCAAGATACCTGATGTATGAGCTTCGTTATCGGTGTTTTGAGAAGAATTGTGTACAGCGCGCATGGTGGCGTTGGTGACTCGATGTATTCCAGCGACCTCATGTCGTTCACGATCCATGCAAGTAACCTGCGATTGATGTTCGTTGGCAGAGAAGTCTGGCAAGGGTCCCCGTGCGACAGAACCTTGATACCCCCAGCGGCGCCTCGTGGCATGATGATCGACGCCTTATATATTCGGCGTGCTGCGCAGAGACCATCTGCTCGTGGCCGCCATGGTGACATTGCGCCTTCCCCCTGCTAGGGCTGGTCCCTACCGTAAAATCTCAGATAGAAGTTCCCGTCCTGCAGCGCGGTACCTCTCGACAAAAACTACAGGTGCGCCTTAAGCAGCCCCCCACTAAACGACTATGTTGACCGAGGAGAAAGGGCGTACGCTTGTGTTATGCTTCGATGGCACTGCGAGCGCATTCGACAGCGATGTAGGTGTATCTCACGCCCATGACCCTTGTAGCTGACCCTTCCATATTCGCAGAATACCAACGTAGTTCATTTCTTCAAGTTGCTTCGCAGGGACACAGACGAGCAGTTATGCTACTATCAGGTGGATTTCCTCTGCCATGCGCCCAATACTGCGCTGACCGTACTTGTCTCGCAGCCCGGAATAGGCACGTACATGAAGCCGGGTGCAGTGTCCCAACTCCTTCGATGGGGAGCGAAGGTGTTGGATGTCGCCACTGCTTGGTATGAGCTAGTATGGCTGATAGTCACAAAACGCTTACGGCAATGCTAAAGGTACCTTTATGAACATGTACACGGTGGCTACAAGTTTCTCATGGAGAACTACCAAGCCGGCGACAGGATCTGCTTATTTGGTAGGTGCAAGCAAATCGATTGCCGGTGGTTTCGCTTCATGCAGGTCGGTAGGATTTTCTCGAGGGGCATATACGGCGCGTGCACTGGCTGGGATGTTGCACAAAGTATGTGTAATTTCAGCTGCGATGTATTATTCTAATTTGATTGTAGATCGGCCTGTTGTGCAAAGGGAACGACGAACAAGTGCCCTTCGCGTACGAGCTCTACGAAAATGCTGACATGGAAAGCAAGCAAATCGCGCAAGGCTTCAAAGACACGTTCTGTACGCCGGTCAGTGTCGACTTTGTCGGAGTCTGGTGCGTCTCGATCTACTGCACTTCGTCCCTCGAGATCTCACTCCAACATAGGGACACTGTGGCAAGCGTTGGTCTTATCCGCCACAAGACGCTTCCATTCGCGACATCGAACGACAACATCCGGGTGTTTCGACATGCGCTTGCCCTAGATGAGGTCCGTCTTCGGTTATGTCAAATGCGAGATCGATCTTCGTCTTGATATTAGTACAGCGCCGGGTGTCTTTTAGACCCGATAAATGCCGTGTTTGTAGCCAGGTAGAAGAGTCAAAGAGTGCGGCCAAACCAGCAGGCGGAACGCCCAACACCAATGCCCTCGAAGTATGGTTTGCGGGGTGCCACGGCGGTGCGCCGCATGTTCTTCACGCTCCGCCGAAAACATTGACCGCTGGCTCGTAGATGTTGGCGGCGGCGCCTTGCCAGACACCGAGCGCCACAGCCTGGCAAACATCTCTCTACAGTGGATGGTCGGGGAGGTAATCGTGGCGCAATGCGGCGTGCTCTTTGATACGGGGCGCCTGAACGAGATTGGCGTGAAGATCACGTTGGTAGGAAACGATATAGCTGTCGAAGACCGCGACGTCTGCGCAGACATGCATGACGCGCTCGAGGCCCCCAGCGCGCTCTTCTGGAAGCTGCTCGAGCGCGTATGGCTGCCGCACAAGCATACTAATGCCTGGACTCCTACATTCGAGTGCGTCGTTGTCGTCATATTCTGCTCCCTGTGATTACTCATGCTAAGAGGTTTATGAAGTCGCCCTCACCATGGGCGAGGCCGAACCATCCAAAGTGCTAATCCCAACTTTCACTCATCGGTCAAGCGGCGAATGGAGCTGCTGGGATACACACCATCAGCCACGTGGGAAGGATCACCTCGATATGTGGACTGAAATCATCGAATATCAATTCCGTGCTTAGATACACACCTAGACCAGATTATAGGATGCAAAGCTGCTAATATGTCATATGTATGGAACACAGCCCATAAAATTGCAGCTCTGACATAGCGTTTCCCCAGCTCAGGTCAAACAAAGGAGTGTCAGCCCTTATGATCATCTGAATGATCTGATATGATGCTCTACACTGTCCCCACGAAACCGCGCCAGGGACGATCATAGTTGGTGAATACATAGTTCGCATATCATACTCTATGAGAGACGTAGCGCGTCACGGATACTCCACAATCGTACAACATTGTCAACCCCGTACGACAAGATATCCCATCCATCCGGCATAAACATCACACGCAGGACGAAGGCACTATGTCCCTGAAAGGCTGCGATAACAGCGCCGGTTCTGCGGTTCCAGACACGGACACAGCCATCCTGCGCGCCGCATGCAATGAACTCGTTTCTAGGCGAATACGCCACAGCCAAGACCCGCTTCTTGTCCCAGCCCCGGACGCTCTCGACACGGAACGTGAAGCGCCTCTCACCAGTGTGCGAGTCGCACGTCACGACCGTCCCGTTATCTGACGCCGTTGCGACCTCGCTGCCATCTGGCGAGAACGCCACCTGGTTGACGTCGTCCGTGTGCTCCTTCAGCTCGAGCAGGGCCTTGCCGCTCGCTGCGTCCCACACGCACGCGCTGCCGTCCTCGTACCCTGTCACGATGCGGTCACCCTCGGACGAGAACGCCATGCATGAGATGTACGGCTTGCGCAGCGTCGCGATGTGCTCGCCCGTACGGCAGTCCAGGACCACCACCGCCTTGTCTTTTTGTGAGGCGTCTGAGTGTGCAGTGAGTCGGGAGCCATCTGGGGAAAAATCAATTTTCCCGCCGGACCATGGCTCGAGATCCGTAACCGCATAGAGAAGCCCGCCGCTCGAGGCGCTCCATATCTGCAAGGAATCGTTGGAGCGTGTCGCGATCTGCGTGCCGTCGGGTGAAAATGTAGCGTACTTGACGTCCTGCTTGTGGCCCTCCAAGCGGTGCATGATGTTGCCTGTCTTGACGTCCCAGACAAGCGCAAGCTTGTCGTCGGCTCCAGATACGATGTGCCGGCCATCCGGCGAGAAATCGATCTGCTCGATGCTGTCTGTATGTCCGTCTCGCTCGAGCCGTTGGACGGTGAGGCCGTCCTGAAGCCTCCATATGGTGATTGTATCGCCGGTCGCTGCTGCTAGCAGCTTGCCGTCTGTCGATAAGGATACAGATATAGGCAGATTGACTGTGATAGTGATACATTATCAATGTTTTGGCTCTAAGGCGAAGAAAGCGGCAATTACTCTTCATTGTTTCGGTATCACCGAAGACGACATGTTTGTACGCTACGGGATGCGCCTTTGCCTCGGTAGGTTCGAGCAGAATCTGACTGTTCATCAAGGACCCTGCGGCCTGCCGAGTGATCTCAGGCCAAGCAGCTGTGTCGGCGGCCGTGATGGGTGGATGCGCAAATTTGTGTTCTTGCTGGTGACAAATCACGTCTTCCATTCGCAGAGACCCAACTGTCTCAATGGAATCAACATGCGAGACTGAAGTGCACGGACAAAGGTCTTACTGCCGTTGGCACTGACAGTGACCTCGAACGCGGCTTTCCGCAGCCAGCTCGCTAGGTCCACGACGTGCTCGCCACACTATCATAACATTGAGCGGGCGTAAGCAGTACGGGAAGTGAGGTATGACGCACAAGTATACATTCAACTTCGTCATCGCTCACCAGAGCTGTGTTGGCATCGGAGACCTACCCAACCACGCTCAGATAAGCGATGGGTGCATATGTAGCTTGGACCCTTACCTCAAAGATATACTCTTGTATGATATCCAAAGAGCTAGAAGATCGTCCCTGATCACGGATCAGGGCGCGCAAGAATAGCGACGTGAGAGACGAAAACGTACATCATCCGTGTGCTCTGTCCAGCCATACTCCACATTGCCTGCCTTGTCCTCTCCAGCGCTAAATACTCGTGCCTCTTCATAGCTGCCTCGTCCCCCTTGTGAGCCCGGAAGGTGGTGGGACCCTGCACCGCCGACTATCCGTCCCGGCAGAATGAAGCGCTTCTTCACGCTCAAGCGTTTGATGAAGACACATTGATTCGAGCGTACATCATCGGCAAGAGTTCGGGGTGCGTGCGAATTTGGAGAGTATAGCGGGCCGTGTCGTTGGATCGACGAGGTCTTCACCGAGCTCGATTTTGACGAGCTCGCCTCGGCACCAGCTGCGCCTGCGGCATTGGCTCCGAGAGAAATCGAACCGCCCGTATGCTTGTCGAATCCGAACGCCGTCGCCGCCCAGTCTGGCGTGGTCTTGATCCATCCGATCACCACCACGACGTCCTCCATCTTGATATCGATGCAGAGCACCTGCGTCGCATACGCATGCCAGGTCTCGACCTGCTGGAGGAGGTACTCCTTCAGCACCGTGCTCGGGAGCATCCCTTCAGCGCTCGCTGCGCTTTGCAGAGTCAGAGCCGCGCCCTGGGCCTCATGACAAGTGTAGTCCGCCTTCAGCGCAACCGACTCGCTGGGACCGACGGACCTGCCTGCATGTCAGTGATGGGCGGCTGGGGCATCGCACACTGAGACTTACACAGTCACTGAGCCGCGTACATTGCTACTTCTGACCCCGCGACTGCAGTAATGGCCTGCACTGAGCAGGTTCGGAGTAGGATTTATTTGCAGCGCATTTGGAGGAAACGATGTGATGTCGGTGTATGGCGGCTTATGACGAGTGACCGCCTTCTCGGGCGACGCTTTATCGAGGTTGAAGAGCCGGATGAATTTGCCCTCGTGGAGGAACCCGACGTCGGCGACCTGTGGCTCGCCCGAGATGTGCGGCTCGGGGCACCAGAGCGGATACCCGAGACCAAGAGATTCGAGACTGGAGGCGTAGACCTCGTCTGGCGTGAGTGGTTTGTCGGGCCGGCGAAACATCGCTTGGGAGGGTCGGATGCTGAGGCAGACAAGGATGGGATGGGGGTGTGGAGGGAGCCTGAGAGCGGCACGCTGTATCTATGCTAGGATAGACTTTCGGGGCTGTGAGCGTGGTGTCCAGAGACGGGGGCGTCCCACGAACCTCGAGATATGCTTCGCAAGGCTGCGTATTCTACATACGACCATGGCCGTGCGCTGTACAGGATTCGTTGTCAACCATCAGGAAGTTACGTCGCGCGTGTGAAGGCCCAGGCAGGCCAGACCCTACGCCCACCGCGCTCTGAGTTCGCACGAAGATAGCAAGTCAACGAAATTTCAGTGTAAGTATTGACAGCAGTCGCTCACCCGACCCTGCGGGAGAACACAAAGAGCGTATGTCACAACCTTATCATCTGCACCCACGAGGAGAGAACGTCCACGGAGAGCACACGCGTGGCTGGAATAGAGCACACATACAAACTCTCTTGGTCAACGCTGCCAGCCACAGAGCCATGAAGAGTCACTGCGAAACAGCAGCATTATGGGTTCAGCATACCGTGCACGACAGGCGGGGCGGTCACGAGATCGTGCAACAATGGAGGTTCTGTCGCTGTGAGCCTTCGCGGGCAATCCCAGCTGAGCGACGGATCTACGCAGGCAAAGGAGTAGGGAGCAGGCTCGAAAGGATCGGCTGAAGGGCCGCGATCCCATAGGTTGCATAAACTGGTGGAATTTTGAATGTTGGTCGTACTTAAAGTCACCGCGAGAACGATCGCGTGCGCCGAGGCAGGCCGAATTCCGTCATTAAGGCCAGCCCAGGCCAAGAGCAATTCTTGCGACCGAAAACGATGATTCCCGCGACGCTACGAGAGATTCAAGTCAGTGTATATGCGTAGCAGCAGTAGCTCCGGCGGCGTACATCGTCGGTCTCCGATGTTGTACCAATAGCTGCGCTTTCAGCTCGTTAGAGGTTGCGAATTCAGCCGTGCTTCGTATACGATCGGACGCTGATATGCTCTTGCAAAAGGGTCGGTTCGACCAACTCTACGGCAACCTCGGCTCACATGCATTGCCAGTGCCACCGCGACGCGGCGATGGAAGGCGTCCTCGGACTTGCATATTCTGCTCATGCGACCATCAATGAAAGCAATGAGAACGGATATCTCGTAATCGGCAAGGATAGACTTGAATGTGCAAGGTGCGGTGGAGCGCAAGGTGCTTGGGCAGTCTGCGAGACGCTTGTCAGACATCGCATGGCGTGTCAGAGGAGTGGAAAGCTCACGCATGATATGTCGTGCGCAGCATCGACGCGGTGCTGTAGCTAGGATACCATGAGCATGGATACAGGATCGCATAGGAAGCGTGCGCACCGGCAGAGCAGCGCGCGCAGCGACGAGCCCGCGCCCGACACAGAGTAACCCGACGCGAAGCGGGACCATGTCGCGAGGCCGAGGTACGCCGAACTGAGCACGAAGCGCCGCGCGGGCGTGAACGGATGTAGCTTGTGCGACATCGTAATCGCTGGTATCCTCGTCCAGCAATCTCGAGGAATGGCCACTCGCTTGGCGCGGTACCAAAGTGGAGTATTTGCAGGTACGGACCAACGAGGGAGAGCGTGCTCGGGCCTATCGTTGAGTCCGGCGGGCCGCGAGTGCTCTACGCGTGCAACGCGCTGGCCTCAAAGTCGCTCGCCGAGCCGCGCACAGGCTCCGTCTCTTCTTTTCTCCTTCAGCTCTCGTGTTCTTGTCCTTCATCTTGAGCGGCGCGTTTGTGCCGATGGCGCCGGTATCGCCATCATTTGTACCTCGGACGGGCCCGGGGCTCGAGGGATTTGACGTGCGTGAGCTAGCGCGTCATCGTCGTCGAGCGCAGGCCAATGGAGCCAGCCGCGGCGAGAACGGCCGGGACAGATGTCAGGGTGCCGCCGAGCGGACGTGTTGCCGGCTGAGGCGTAGGTGAAAGCGCTGTGGATAGCGGCGGAATCCCCTTGGCTGCTTCAATACCTGGGCAGCTGCGAGTGCTGCGAGCTCATGAGATGGCGAGAAAGAGAATTTGAAGTTCGGGTACCTACAGACGTGTACGGCGATCTGCTGAGTCGGGCGAGTTGACCCTTTGCTCGGCGTCCACCCGTGGACCTGGTGGATAGCTCATGTTCTAGTAACGAAAGGTTGAGCAAGCGTGGTTTCATATTGAACGACGGACGTACTCTTGCCAACATGAGCAGCCTGATCTTCTCTTCGCTCTCTTCGTGCTCTGCCCATCGCGTCCCTTCCGCGAGTCGCGTCCTGGCTTCCGCTTTTCATCTCTCCCATATCTGCCCTACATCCCTCGCTCTCCAGCATCAGTTTTCGCGCGCTGGATGATGACTTGGTCGAGCGGCGCGCCGCAGAGCATGTCACCCAGGTGCGCGCAAACGCATCTTCTGCACCGTGAGGACGCTCGCATCCTTCGCATCTACGCCGCAATCGACGTGTATTCCAAGGTACTAGAGCCGCTGCAGCCGACGTCGACGCGACGCGCGACGTCGCCCAGGTTGTCCGTGCGCTTTGCCGTCACGAGGGTGTTTTCCGTGAGTGTGTTCCTGGTACTGCTGAGCACGCTCTTTGCCGGGGACGGCGTAGTCCCAGATTTATGGCTGGGAGCTCGTCGAGCTTGCAATACGGAAAGACGGGGGAAGAGTTCTGTGAAGGCCGCTTGGGCATGCGTCTCGCAGCGTGGCTCGGGATGCCTGGTGTCGGCGACTTGGATGTCGGAAAGCGAAAGGTCGCGCGACTATAGCTATGGTATGACATCGACTGAGGACACGTATGTGTGAGACGACGATATGACTCACCTTTGAAAAGCCCGAGTCCTACGACCAATCGTCCCAGCAATCCAACCCTCTGCGCGTCGTGCGGCCCTAACAGCCCGGCGCTGCTCTCTGTCTGTCAATGGCAGAGCTAATGAAGCGCAACAATCACACGCACAATCTAAGATATATCCGCTGGGGCAAACGGCAGTGTTGCTCAGGGGGGTGGGGGCGTGCGGCGTGCGGGTAACGTGAGCCGTGTCGAGGCGTGGGCAGGGTGCCGTGCTTGCGGCAGCTGCTGCGACGAATCGTGTCGGTGCCTGTGATGTTCGGGAGAAACACAGCGCATCGTTATGACTCTAGTCTGATATTAGCTCAGTAATCAATATGGGCAAGACGACGATATTACTCACCTCGACATCGCTCGAGTCCCGCGACCAATCACCCCGCCGTTCCAATCCTCCACAGGCTGTACAGGCCCGATGGTCAAATTTGGAAGTTACCCCATGTTAGTCCATGCGATGGCAGGCAGAAAGATCCAAAATGCACCGGCGCAGGAGGACGGCAGCATCTAGTTGAGGTAGAGCATGTGCGGGAAAGGTGGTCGTCGAGGCGTGCGCGGGTTGCCGTGGTTGCGGCACCTGTTGCGACAAAAATCCAGGCTTCGAGTTGACGATGTCGCGAGGCGAGAGATGCTGTCGATGGGCGGGTCGGAGGTGGACGGTCGGGAGCTGCTCGAAGGCGGGTCAACGAGCAGAGCGTGGGGAAGAGCTGTCGATCGCTAGATCCAGATCGAAGCGCTCGGATCAATCGTCCGATCTGTCAGACCCCGAGCGCCGGGTGACGATCCGGCCTCCGTCTCCTCCGCTGCTGTAAGGGCCTGGCGCTGACCTTACCTTTCTCGGCGACAGGTCCTGGTGGCACGGCCTGGTGGCGCAGATGGCGCATCAGCGCCCCCGCCCAGCCCATGTGGTCTGGGCTCCGCCGTTTCTCTATCCCTATCGTGTTTCGGATTCCTTTCCTTTTCCTGTCCCTGACTCCTCTGACTCCCCATGACTCGTAGTGACTGGATATGATTCGACTCGGGCCCTTCTCGGTCCCTCTCTCTCTGACTAGGTAGTTTGGTAGGATATAAGTAGCGTAGAAAAGCCTGGGTGTACGGTAGCATCTCGAGAATCGAGACCTTCCCCACTCTTTCCTGGTCCGAAGCCTCTCGACAATCTCGACTTCTCACCCCGAAGGCTCAGCAAGTAATCGCCAACCTCTCGATAACTCGACGCGTCTAGCGCCTTACCTAAGCGAGCCTTACAGCTGCCCTCCGCTGCATCCGCCACTCGGGTACGGGCACACCTCTGCCCAGTCAGAGCCAGATCTTGTCCTTCGGACGTCGTGCGCAGACGGATGCATGCTCGATTAGGGAGTCAGCGTGGCTTTGCCGGCACTGTCCCGTCACGGTCGCCCCTCCTGCTCTGCACCGCGGAGCGCTTTCATTCCGCATGTCGCCCCAGCACGTACTCCGGAAGCCATGGGCATAGGGGCGCACGCGTGACCGATCGCATTCTGCGTCAGCGTGTGACTTGCGTCACAGGGGCTTCTGCGCTCGCGGCCATGTGGCACCACGGACGCGATCTTGTGGCGTCGCTGCTGTGCGCCAGAGCCCGTGCCATGCGCTTCCGCGCCTCGACAGATGACTATATGCGCCCCGTATGGGCTGAAAACCGCTTCTGCTGGACTTTGGACGATCTATTCATGCAGTAGATAGATGTTCCGAGAGTCGCCGGGACCGGTTCAGCTACTCCCGGTCTGTGGTCTGTTTGATGAAGAGAAAGCTGTGTGAACACCGCTGTGGGTCTTATTGTGGCGCGCCTGCCACGGTTCTCGCGTACGTTATCATAATGCCTATGCATACATATAGCTGTGGTGTCCTCAGATAGCTCATTGCCATGTGCTCGACGACTCTAACCAAGGTTTCGCGCCATTCGCTGCCATTCTGATTGCCGTGCTTGACACAGGAGCGACATGCCATGGCGTACGACACATATAGCAAGCCGGGTACACACATGTAAGGACATGCGAGAAAATGCGGGGCTTCGTATCGCTTCATACGATTGTGCCTGCAATGTATTTGCTCTAGCGTCGCAAATGCCGAAGGCCATATTTTTGTCGCACACACTGAGAAGTGAGCAGTACAAAGTACTCTGCGGTTACCCGCAGCATGTGGCGACGGCTTCCATTATCCATGGATCCAAGGTATGCTCACCTGGCAAAAATGAACTTGAGACGATAGAAATCAATACATTCATGCAGTGTGTGCTATACAATGCTCTACACTGTTCCTGGGAAATTGCTCAGGTACGATAACACTTGGTTAAGAATACATGGTTCACGTGTCCATACTCTACGAGAGGCGTAGTGCGTCGCGAATGCTCCACAATCGTACAACATGATCATCTCCGTACGACAAGACATTCCACCCATCCGACGTGAACATCACACGCTGAACCCAGTCAGTATGTCCTCGAAACGTCGCCACAAACGCGCCAGTCCTTCGGTTCCAGACACGTACGCAGCCATCTTCCGCGCCGCACGCTATGAACTCGTTTTTGGGCGAGTACGCCACAGCAAAGACCCGCTCCTTGTCCTCGCCCCGGACGCTCTCGACACGGAACGTGAAGCGCCGCTCGCCGCTGTGCGAGTCGCACGTCACGACCGTCCCGTCGTCCGACGCCGTCGCAAGTTCATCGCCATCTGGAGAAAACGCCACCTCCCGGACCCAGTCCGTGTGCTCCTTCAGCTCGAGCAGCGCCTTGCCGCTCGCTGCGTCCCACACCCACGCGCTGCCGTCCGTGGAACCCGTCGCGATGCGGTGGCCCGAGGGCGAGAACACCATGCACCAGATGTTCTGCTTGCGCAGCTTCCTGATGCGCGCGCCCGTACGGCAGTCCAAGACCACCACGGCCGTGTCTTCTTCTGAGGTGTCTGAGTCTGCAGCGAGGTGGTGGCTATCTGCAGAGAAAAAGATTTGGAGACCGTACTCTGCCTTGAGATTCGTAATGGCATGGAGCAGGTCGCCGCTTGAGGCATCCCAAATCCTAAGCGAGTCCTTAGAGCGGGTCGCGACCTGCGCACCATTGGGGGAAAACGCGGCGTAACTGACAGCCGCCTCGTGCCCCTCCAAGCGGTGCACGACGTCACCGGTCTTGATGCTCCAGACGAGCGCAAGCTTGTCGTCGGCCCCCGAGACGACGTGCTGGCCGTCCGGCGCGAACGCGATCTGCCCGATGGTGTGTGTATGCCCGTCTCGCTCGAGCCGTTGGACGGTGAGGCCGTCCTGAAGCCTCCAGACGGCAATCGCGTTGCCGGTCGCTGCTGCTAGCAGCTTGCCGTCGGCGGGTAATGCGATAGATCTCGAGGTATTGTCTGAGAACAGATAGGGTATTAGCAGTGCGCTGGCGAGCCGGCGCTGAGGAACACTTCTCACATACTTTTCATTGTGTTTGAATCGCCGAACACCATTGTCTTGTATTTGGTGAAGTGCATGCCATTTCCTCGCGACGGTTTGTATGAGATCTGGCAATCCTCCAGCTTTCCAGCAGCTTGCAGAGTAATATTTGGCCACTTTGTCACATCTTCGTTCTTGATAAAACGCTCGGCGAACCTTGCCTTCTGCTCGTCGCATACCAAATCTTGTGTTTCGACATGCCCGACTACAGGTAAGTATTACATCAGCTATTCGTACCATTAGCAGGCATCACTACGAGCAACAAACCTCCATCTGTAACCTGTACCATTGACTTGCTTACGTGCCGGAGGTAGCTGGAGAAATCCAGCACATGTCTACCACCCTGCTCACGACTTAGTATGTTCAAAAATGAGCGGATTAAATGTATACGTGCCAATATTCGCTCCACATCATTGTCGCTTGCGACAACGAATGTAGCCCCTGACACCTGCAGGACGAATGGTATAAGAGTAGCGGATTAGTGCATAACATTGTGATTACCTCAAAGATGTAGTCCAACAGAACATCTAATCGGTCAGAGATATGGCCCGACTGATTCTATTTGATTAATATCGTACAGCTACATCGAATGGACATCTTCACCTCTCGCACTACTCCCCATATGCTGCCCCCGGACCCCTCCTGCATTTCTTCCGCTATGATCCCGTTTAGGGCACTCCCGCTCCCATCACCAGGTCCTGGAAGCTGATGGTAGCCAGCGCCCGCAACGATCTTCGACATGGTCAAGACCCGTGTCCGAACCTTCAGTCGCTTGATCGAGACGCAATGGTCCTTCTTGACATTCTCCACCACTGCATGAACGCCGCTCGTGGTTGCTGATGGAGGACCAGGGCCCTTGCGATGTATCGACGAGCTTGTAACAGTAAAAGTGCTCGAACCGCTCACTGCGGCAGCTACGGGAGCAGTATTGGCCCCAACGGACATGCTAGCAGCCGTCTTTCTGCTGAGACCGAAGACAGTGGCCGACCAGTCGGGAGTGGTTTTGATACACCCGCTCACCACGACTATGTCCTTCGGTTTTATGTCGAGACCCCGTTCTTGCAATGCGTATGACACCCAAGCGTCGTAGTTGCGTAGGATGTAGGCCTTCAAGATCTTGCTCGGAAGCGCCTCTTCAAGATCCGCCGAGTCCTTCAGCGTGAGTGCTGCACCTTGCGAGCCCTCGAAGGAGTAATTGGCGTCAATTCCGGCGGAGGTGGTACCAGGAGGAGATCTACTCCCGGTTGAGGAATAAAGCTTCAAGAATATGAGGACACGTACACGCCCACTGCTGCACGCGCATGGCCGCTATGCTCTCCATGGCTGGAATAGCGCCCGGCAGGCAGCATGTTCTCGGTGCGATCGATCGGAAGTGCGTTGTCGGGCGGCGCCTCGATGTTGCTGAACGGTGGGACCCAGCGAGTGACCTTCTTCTCCGCGGCGGAGACGTCGAAGTTGAGCAGCCGGACGAACTTGCCCTGGCGCACGAACCCGACGTCGCCAAGGTGTGTCTCCCCCAGTGCGGGATCTGGCTCGGGGCGCCAGAGGGCGTAGCCCAAGCCCAGGACCTCGAGACTCTTCGCGTAGATCTTGTCGGGAGTCGGCCGTCCACAAAACCACTCAAACATGGCGCAGGGAGCGAGGTAGACGGGAGATGGCGGTGCAGAGCCAAGGAGCTATCGGTGGGAGGATCGAGAATAGAGTTACCAGACGCGGCAGGCACGAGCACAGCAGGCGCACGGACCCTTCGATGCACTCTATTATTATTGGCCCGAGTGACACGAGCACTGTGCCACACCTTGGGCACGAACTTACGCAAACCGTTGCGTCCAATATATGTTTCCAATATATGCAAGTCACAGTGGTGCGCCTCCGGGGAGATGAAAGGGGCCAAAGAAACCGGGACATCGCTCGCCAAACGTGCAACCTGCCCTATCACACGCAAATAGCGACAGCGCACGACATGTGAGACTATGGATATCAGCCTGTGAGCCGTCGTCGACCGCGCTCGGGACGAACATCGCCGCAGGGGGGCCGACGACGTCCTCAACAGAGCCGTATAGAACCGCAAAATACCGCTCTATTGGTCAGCCGAATCCTCGACATTAACGTCAGACGAACGATGAACGACGTCGCCAGGCCTACCAGACGTCAGGGACGATAGCGATTGCGACTGGCAGAGGTGCGTACCTGCGACGATGCACACGCGCCACGATTTTCAGGTCCTCTGCGTGACCGTCATTCGCCATCGCCCTCCGCCCTCGCCCTTCGACATCGCGCTACCGTCTCTGGACAGGATTTGAAGGCGTGCGGGCACGATGTGCGCCATAGCAGCAGCCCGTGTTGTACCCGTCTGGGAGGCAGTGCCGAGGCGCATGTCGATAGTGTCGACGACGGTAGCGCTGCGGCGCGCCCGATAGCGACTGAATGGTCGCATCAGCACGCCGAGATAAAGCGTGCACGAGTGAGACGTCACTGTCGGATCCTGACGCCAACTCTAATACTGCGATTTCCAGGCGGCTCCGACGTCTGCTCTCGCACGGACGGATCGACCTTGACGAGCCTGAAGTGTGTATCCACGAAGAAGAGATGCGAGGGCGGGTGCGGCGGTGGGGCATGAGGAGCCTGCAGTGCCTCGAGGACGTGACTCTAGCGTGAATTGTAGATGTCGGACTCCTAGGGTGTATAGCCTGAAAGCGAGGTCACGGAGGAGATGGCGGTGTTCCCAGCTGGTTTGACTGCGGAGAGCTTGCACATAGGCTGCGGTGGTTATGTCCCAGCCGTGCTGTAGATGGACCAGATGGTCGTTGAAGGGTCCAGGCCGGCTGCGACGTCCTGGGCGGCATCTAAAATATCATGAGCACGGACGCATGGTCGTATAGAAACCTGACGTACGAGCAGAACTGTCGCTACGCCGAGGTTCCTGGCACGGAGGCTAGACGGGATGGTACGCTCTTGTACCTCCCTTAGAGGCGCGTAGACCACGCAGACGACCGGTAAATACCATGCGCTCGTCGATGTTCGGCCTGCACGCGGGAGCTCCAGCACGCCGCCCGCGAAGGTGTGCGACGCGGCCGCGTTGAGGTGGAGGAGCTCAGAAGCCCGGTGCACGGTCGTTGGGACGTGTTCAAATGCACTCGGGTTGAGCGCCGTGCTAGCGAGGTGAAGTTCGAAGCAGCAAATTCCTTCAGGTCGAGGAACGTTCGGAGCATGTATCCGACGCTCGCTAGCGCAGCTCCGAGGTTGAGGCGTCCGTGGCAGAGTGAAAACCTAGAGTAGAAATGATCATAAGCACGCCGAACCGGTGTGCAATGCAAGGAATAACACGCCAACGGCATCGTTTGAGATAGTCTTGGAGCGCGACATCTCAGCAGCAGCTTCGACATGACGCGGAGCCCGGCCCTCTTTGGAGACTCGTCCTGCTGCAAGCCCTCGCCGAGCGTATGTTGGCGATCTCTTCGATCGCGGAAGGAACTGGGCATTGACCTCGACGGCTCTCTCCGATGTCCCTCCTCGGCGCGTTCTGCAGCTCATGAACATCCACGACGTCCGTGCGCCGCCGCGACTCAAATGCCGCCCGCCGCCCTTGCACCGCCTTGCAGGCACTTCTCATCAGACCAGCGCACGGTCGCGGCCCTCGATGAGCTGCGCAGCGAGCGGAGCGAGGCACGCGCGCCGTCGCCTGAATCGGAGATAGCGCTTGTCATACTCGCCGTGTGCAGCGACGAGTTACCTTGCTTGTCAAGGTATTCTGGCGCAGGCATAATGTCCATCAAATCCATTACCCGGCCTTTCCCGTCTCGCCCGCTTCCTTCCGCAATCTAATCTGCTCCTCTCTCCCTTATCTTTCCCTCCTCTCTCTATCTAATCTCTTCTCGCTCTATCTCATCTGTGCTCTATCTAATCTCCTCCTTCTTATCTCCGCGTGCGTCACTCCTTCCCATGCCTCGCGCCGTCGTCCTTGCTCTCTCCCTCCGCGTCCTCGTCCTCGTCCTCCCCCTCCCCTTCTCCTTCGCTGCATTCTCCCTCTTCTTCATCCCTTTCTTCCTTCCCTTCTCGCTTGCGCACCCTCTCCTCTCTCGCTTTCCTTCGTCGCTGCTCATCCCACCTCGCGTAGACTTCTCCTGCGCTCTGTCTCCTCCGTGAGTGTTTGCCTGTGCTTCGTTGCGCTGTTCTCACCATGTTCACGCTCCTCAGCTCGTTCTCCCTTTCATGTAGCCACCTGATATGCTGGTCCCCTACCTGTGCATCGTCCCGCGGCACAATAAATGATATCTGTTCCCCATTTCAGCATTCTCGCTGCGTGCCGTTCGTCACCGTCACTCACCGGCGGACCTCGTCCCTGCGCTTCGGCGATTACTACCGTGTTGTTGCGAAGCCAATCCGGTATGCACCCAGCTTCTTGCCCTTGCTGACCGGTCCTTTGCGCAGCGTTGGTGCTCATAGCGGCAGTCTTGACGTTCCGTGGTGGTCGTCTCGCTGTACTTTCTCTCGGTGCGCTACTTTTCATTTTATACAACGCCTTTGCTCATTGTCTTACGCAGCGCACTATCTAGCTCCTTCCCGACACTGCTGCAAGCGTTCTAGACCCCCCATCTGTATCCACCACTCCCGCGTTTCACGATCAAGCCGCTCCAGACGCTCGTCCTCCAATACCAAATCCACGTCCACCGCCCCTTGCACCAGCGTCCGGTCGAACGGCCGAAGCAACCGAATGCTGTCTCGGCCTGTGCTTCGGGAGAGCGCGACATACACGTTCGTCAGCGTGATCGGGAACGACGGTAGTGTCGCGATGTCGACAACAACGTATCGTAGGGTTTGGCCCTGCGCACGGTAATCTGTGAAGGCGTATGCGGCGGTAATTGGAAACTGTCTTCGCCGGACCTTGCGCTCCACGTTCTTGCCTGCGCGACGCAGCTTGATCGTCATCCGCCTTTCCACCGGCTGCACCGGCACCACCCCGGGCTCCAACCCGTTCAGCTGTGACGCCTTCGTACGCTCCATGCGCACCAGGATGCAGATGGGCATGTGTTTGAGCTGCACAACACTTCCCCCATCTCCGGCTGGCTCGTCAGGATGCAGGACAATATCCACTATCTCTCCCCGGGATCCATTGGCGAGATCGAGGTCGGTTTGTATGTTGCTCGTCACCAACACCTTCATGCCCCTGGCTAACTCGACGCTTCCTGGTAGATCGTTCCGCTTGTCGCTTCGCTTCCGCTTGCCCTTCATCCGTCCCGCAACCGCATATCGTTCCGCAAGCGTCAGCGGCCGCATTCGCTTTCCCCGTTCTGCTACGCGATCTTCTGCCGGACAGATGTATAGTGTCTCTCCGCTCCTTGCGCAATGCCGACGAACGCTTGCCTCGTTCCACAGCTTCCGTACTGCGTGCCTCGGCGTCACAAGCGACGCTTTCGACCACGGTTCATGTTCGAAGTCAACGTCGACCTGATTTGGCTTCAAAACCAGGTCATTCAGCATCTCGACGTCCTCCTCCCGCATCTCCCCGTTCCTCAACCGTACCAGGAGTTCGCGCCAGATAGGGTCTGTCACTCTCCTCTGCTTCCGAAGAATAACGACGATCTTGAACTGTTTGTAGATCTCGGCGCCGAGCTTCATCTCCGCTGTGCCCTCCTTCGCCCCAGAGCCAAACAGTGCTTCGTCAACCCCTACGCCGACAGGCGGAAACTGGTGCAGATCTCCGCACAGTATCACGTTCACCCCTCCAAAGGGTTCGCCTTCTTTGTATCCTGGTGAGTCTTGCTTGCCGATATCCACGTTCCTCGACATCACCGCCATGAACGTCTTCGAGACCATCGAGAATTCGTCGATAATCATGTACCGAGCTTCTCGCCAGAAGTTTTGCAGCTTCGCGCGAACCTCGGGGCTGATCTTGTTCGGGTCCTTGATTCCGATAGATGCGACCACATGCAACGTCTTCCCGTCGATGAGCGATGCTGCAATACCCGTGAACGCCGCCTTCACCAACATAAACATCACCCCGCGCTGTGCGAACTCCTCGGTCACAGTTTGGATGACTCGTGACTTCCCCGTGCCGCCCTCCCCGTACAGGATCATTCGTAAGGTCGGTGGGTTCCGCTCCGCTAATGTTTCCGCCATGTGCCACTTAATGATGTCGTACGCGCAGAACTGCTCGTCCTCGAGCTCCGAAGGGTCGGCCGCTGGGAGGGCGGCTTCCGACGGCATCAGCGTAACTGACGGATCATCGTCGCCGTTGTTTGCGGTCGCGCCATCTCGGTTGTCGATGCGCTCCACCCCTGACCCATCCGCTTCGCTCGCCCTCCCATCTCTCGCCCCTGCAACGACGGTCCTCTGGTTAAGGTCTTGCACGTCTCTCTCCAGCTGAGCTTCCCACTCGCGAAGCCTATCGAACGTCTCTGCACTTGCACGTGGCATCGGCGGGCCCTGTCCGTGGGCCCACTCGGTCGGAGTTGACGTCTCAAAGATCCGCGCGGCACGAGCGCATTCCAGCCCGTTCATCGCGTGTATACGCTCGCGGAACGAGATCTCGTTCGCCTGGATAAACTGCTGCAGGCCGGCCTCACTGAGCTCCTCCGACTCGCCTGCGAACACAGCAGCTCCTTCTTCGTCCCCTGCCTCCCCGTCGACATGGTCGTCTTCTGGTACGTCTTCTTCTGCATCCCGCGCGGCTGTCTGACAGTCATGGAAGTACTGGATGCCTCCCAGAACGCGCAAAATCCGTGTGCGGTCCGAAGCCGTCTCGAGAAACCGATCAAACGCGGCCTCCCATGTCTCGCTCGCACTTCTCAAATCCGTGTACAGGTTCCTCCACGGCTTCAGCAGTGTAAGCATCGATGCGCAGTAGAACGCGTACGAGCCCACGTCGTTTCGATTCGGGAAGCGCATGCCAACGAAGTTGGGTAGGTTCCGGTGTGTAGGACCCCTCTTCACTCGTTGCTTCTTGGTCGAGTTCGGATGTTCGTCTTGGTATCGCACGCGCATGTGGGATGGGCGTCCTGCTCGCCGGCCCGTTGATTCTGCGGCGTCTTCTGTGCTTCCTTCATTGCCGTTCCCGTCATCTTCCCCTTGCCCTTCCTCTGCTGGGCCCTGACGACGGCGCTGCCGGCGGGCGCGGTCCGATATGTCCTCTTCATATGTTCCGATGAAGAAGTCCAGCACTGATGTCCCTTCCAGATCTTCACCACGGAATCGATAGTCCGTCACCTGACTCTGTGGGTACACCCTGCCTCCGTTCCCGACGTCAAATGTAAGCTGTTCAACATTCTCCTCCTGATTAATGCCTCAGCTTATGTCGAAATCCCGCTGCAGAAACTGTCACTTACTGCGTCGTCATTGTCCCTCTCCATCACTTCGCCATGCGGTCCGGGAGCCCCCTCCGCGTTCGGCTGCGCAACATCGTTCGCACTGCGACTAACATGTTAGTAACCAGACGCGCTGCTCCTGTCGTTCTACTCACTTGGATTCCAGCGCCGTGAACGCTTTCCAGATGGCCCGGTTGAACGAAGACCAGTAGATGGGAACATATGCGTGTGACCGGTACACATCTCCCCACCCCATCAGGTACGACATCACCATAGGTGCTGCAATCTCTTGCTCCCTGTTGATTGTATTCACCAGCCTGGACAACAGAAGCGACTGCGAACGACGAAGGTCTTGAGCGTACTCCGCGTTCGGGTGCTCCAGGTGGTACGCATATCCATCTGAATAACACTCGTTAGCTGACACGCGTTGCATATCCTTTACATGATGCTCACCTGCAAGCACCGCTGACATGTTGTAGTTGCGCCCTTGCTTCTTCGCCGTGTAACTGGTCACGTAGAATGTTATGTTCTTCGTGTCTCGACCACTGGTGAGCAGCTTTCCGTCATTGTTGCATCTCCCGTTGACAAGGACGTGTGGGCACCACCCGTTGATGAGGCCGAACAGCCGCTTCGGCCCCCACTTCCCCGCCTCTGTGATGAACTCCTCTCGCGCGGTCTCGAACGGAGCTTTGCGCTTGCAGACGTAGCGGCCATGACGATTCGGAAATACACATTTCTTCAATTTACATGTGTGCACTTGCTCTGATCGTGCAAGACGGCGCTCGAAGTCATCAAGATCTTGGGCGTACGTTGGCGAATCAGGATTTGGTGGCCGGCTGTACGCTATGTCCTTCTCGCGTGGGATGGCTTGAATAGACGTGGCGCTCTCCAGCCCGGGAACGTACGCTCGAATGTTCGCGCGGATGTAGGCCCTGACTTTAGCACGGAACTCCTCCGTCTGGAGCATAGCGACGAGCTCGTCCGGAGATGGCATGTTTTGTAACCACATCAAAAGATGCAGATGCAGCGTTCCTCGACCTTGCGTCTCCACGGTACCAAAATACGCTGCCACATCCCCGATGACACCACACTCCGTCTTGACCTGGAACGGTGATACCTTGATCTTGAACAACGTCTCGAGCACCGTCTTCACCATGAAATGGAAAAACTTCGCTGCCGCAAACGGGTCTGCAGCAATGTTCCGCGCGCGCTGCTCCCCATCCGGCCCGGCTGTTCGAAGGAAGGCGTCCATGTCGATTTGTTCCCCTGCGAAGATCTGTGCGATGGGATCATGATGGTCGGTGAAGTTCCAAGTGAACCAGAATGCTGCTGGTCCGAGTATGACAGAAGTAGACCAGATCTGGCTGCGGTAACTGAAGCGCGCCGCGTCGTTTCCAACAACCCGCCCTGCGACTGCATGCACATGTTGTCGCAACGCGCGAACTGCAGGGTCTGAGAAGGGGAGGCCCGCCTCCTCTTCACGTTGCGCAGCCTTCAGCTTCTCCACCGTCAACGTCGCGAGCTGCGTAGCAACTGTTTCGAAGTCCCGTCGCCGCATCTGCACCTTTGCTGAATGTAGTCCTTCGCGCCGTTGAATCATGCCGAACGTCACGAACGGGAATGTTTCGTGCTTCCGAAAACGACGGTCATGGTATTGGAGAGCCCAACGTACATGCTGACGGAAGTCAACGCTGACGCGACGAACAGCCTCCATCCCACCGCACCCATACGGGAAAAGACACGGGAACGCCTTCTCGAAAAAATTCTCCGCGTCAGGTTCGACGCTCTCCGCATCTGTGACAGTTCCTGAACGCAGGGAGGCGCCTGGGCCGAAGTCGCGGACAGGACGGGTCCCATGTCGCACCGCATAACCGCCTTCATGATCGTCTGTCCACATGTTCTCTAGGCCCCAGCGCATGAGCTCTACGGCAGTAACGCTCGAGAGGTCTGCATCAATGGAGCCAGAGACCCGGAACGGGATCACGTCGCCCTCGTCTAGAATGAAGTCCGCGTTATAAATACCACTCGCTGTGAATCCTACACCACGACGCACCACTCTCGACTTGCAGGTCTTCTAGGGTGACTCCTGGTGGCAACTCCAACCCTGCGAATGACCGTCAGCGAACACTCCATAGCAAGGCTGGTGGGCGTACCTTCCAACTCATCTGCAGCATCATCAGGAACGTAGCCAGCGCTCTCCTCGTCCACTACGCTGATGTCCGTACTCTGTCTGACCAGCGCGGTGATTTCCTCTGGTACGTCGTCTTCGGGAAGAGCCTCGAGTCGAGCTTCGTCAATCGCGATGTCCCCGTAATATTTTGGATTATTCGCCTTGAGCCACAGCAACGCACGACGGACCGCGTCGCGGCGGACACGGAAGCTGCTGCGCAAGCATCTCTTCGGTAGCTTGCCGCGCCCAATGAAGGTGATGGCAATGATGGACGACAGGATATTGATCGGCCGGGGCATGAGGCGACCTTCGACCATGGAGGCGACTCCCGCCTGATCCAGGGCGTACGTGCTGACGTTGCCGCGCATGGCTCGCTGTAGACTGTTCTCTGGTGGGCGGAAGTCTTTGTCCTTTGGGTACAGCTTGACTACATACACCCGAGGATACAACAGGGCGATAAGCTGCTGCTCGGGGAGGGTAAGACGCTCTAGCTCCCAGGGAATGCGACCGATCCACATGTCGTTCGCGAGCGATAATGCAGGAGGGATGTCGCCGGACCGAGACAGCGCAGACGCACAGTCGTTGCAGACGCGAGCATCAACCGCAACGCCGTCGCGGTAGATGACGCCGCCTTCCTCGAGAAGCATGCCGGAGGTGAGGGTATGAGCGGGGTGGGGGTGGACAGGGGCAAGCCGCGCCGAAGGGAGGTCCGAAATAGGCATGTCACTTAGCCCATCCTCCTGGACCTGCCGCTCACGAGCGCAAACGGCGCAGATGCCGTGCTGCAATGCCTCGTTCGAAGTTGCATTGTAAAACTCCCTGTAACAACGGTGGACGTCCTCTGTGGAGGGTAGGTCCATGTACTTCGAGACGTCCACTTGGTCGGCCATAGACGTGCCCTCCGAGCGCCGTGCTCGCTGTCGACGCTCGGCCTGCTCCGCGTTTGAAGCTCGTTTCCTCTGCTGCCTGAGGAGGGCTGCGTTCTGAAGTTCTTCCAAGATATCCACCGACGCATGCGAGGTGATGAACTGTAGGAGAACCTCCTTCGGCGACGTGTGACCACGAGGAATAGGCACTCGCCCATCCAAAATGGCCTTGATTTCGCCGACAGGAAGATGTCGAAGAAAGGGGATGTAGGCAGCCATGGCGAACACGGACAGCGCACAGAATCGGCTGCACTTGCACCGCGGCGGTATGTTGCTTGGCGCTTTTCCGGCGACCGAGGACGTGCAATTATCTCAGCTGAAATTTATTTTCGCGCTGAAGTCTCTATAAAAGGGCTCGGTCAGAGACACCGGGGACTCCCCGCCTCGTCCACATCGCTCACCACAAACTCCCATGGCGCCTCCACCGACCCCGTCGCCCGCAGCGTCTGGAGAAGAGCTCCGCGCCCTACACACGCAGCTCATGAGCGACATCGACGGCCCACATCGCGCTCGGTACATGGGCAACAAGGACCTCAAGGTCCTCGATGAGCTCACATGGGTGAGGCATGGTAGCTGCGACTTCCTTGTCCACGCCGACGACGCCGCAGAGTACGAAGCAAAGCGCGCTCTTCATGCGAACGACCCCACCGAGAATCCCGCACCGGATGCTCCAAACTCCGCGATGTTCTCCATGGTCGGCCGCCTCGCGAACAAAAACTTCTACCTTTCGTCGTGCGCCGGCTGGAACGGCTCGTACGGCGAACTCGAAGGTGTCGTTGCCTCGGCTCTACTTGAGCCTGCAGATGTCACTGCATTCAGCGGTGACTGGGACTGCATGGTGAAGAACTTCGAGCGCATCGTAGCCTCAAAGCACACCCAGGGCAGGATCATCAAAGGAGCCTGGGACGAGGCAAGTGGGGAGCCAAAGCGTCTAAGGGTTAGGACCAAGATATTCCAGGTGAGCACAACACTCACTCGATAGCGACACAACACTCACATTCTCCACCAGGAAATCGATCCAAACGACGAAGACGCCGCTAGTGAGCATGTTTGTTTACCAGGTTGTATCACACTCTGATCATACCTGCAGACGTCGGGCTACCTTCCGAATTCACTATTGCAAAGTGGCCCCCGACGCCGGGCTCTGCTAAGTGTGCGGAGAAACTCGACGAGCTGCGCAAAGGCAAGAAGCACATCGTCAACCCCGTACCTGTCTTCGGGCGCAATGGTGCCTTGATATTCCCATCGGAGTATCGCGAGCTGCGCGACACGCTCGTCGTCGTTTACTTCACCTTCATCCACTGGTTCATCGCAGGTGACAAGGACTCTTCCGACCCGAAGAAGGGCCCTTCCGACACCTTCGGCGCCGAAATCCTAAACATGAAGGTGCTCGCACCTCCGCGCCCCCGTACGTCCAGCACGCCCAAGACTCCGGTGAAGCGCTGGTCGCTCCGTGACCCCATGGCCTCGCCCTCACCTCCGAAGAGGAGACGTACTTGACGGTTAGTCCATCCAGTGCCCAGCGTTTCCGTAGACTGACCTCGCTGTGCAGGCGCAGCATAGTGCGCTGCGATACGTACGCCTTCCCATCCAAAAGTACTCGCTATAGATACTCCTCGTGACTTCATTCTCTTCTCTTCATTCTCTGCTTCTTTTCGTTCGCCGCTGCCATGTAATACACGTAGAGTTCAACATGATACGTGCCATCCTTGACTTCTGCCTGACGGCGTCCGACACTCTTGCGAACGCGTCGGAAATGACAGCAGTAAGTATCAATTTCCAGCTCAGCTAACCTGACCGGGTTACCGTTGTGTATTATATTTGGAGCGGAGCGTAAAACTGATGAAAAATGCTGATGCCGGTGTGACGTGTTCCTTGCCACCCACCACGATCAGCGCGACAACGTAGGGAGTCCCACAAGACACTCTGCACGCTCGACTGCCAGTGGTGGCTGAGTTACTGAGTCCTCATCAAAGCCAACGTTGTCACGCTGCAGGTCGTCCACAACACTTGCCTGTAAGCCCGCGCTCGTGGCCTGCTGCAGTGTTGCTGCGTCGAGCCTGCAGTGGACTGCTGTTAGACGACAATGGTTCTCGGAAGAGTCATTTCAAGTGTTACATTGTTGTCGTAGAGCGAGCGGGAGTTTCTGAGCGAGAAGAACAAAGCGTGAAACAGTTAAATCTCGAAAGAAACTCGAATAAGCAAGCAAGGTCTGAGCCGACGCAGGCGGCCCTTATCTAGTCCTGTTAATTTTCATGGACAATTTCGAGCTCGGACTCGCGGCGCTTCGCGCGCTATTTGTTTGTTCTTATTTATTCCGACCGTATCTACCGAGACGATATGTAACTGCGGCCCGCGTACGTACCGAGACGACATGTAACTACGGGCCGACGCGCCCAGGACCCTTCGTAGTGTACTTAAGGACTCGGGAATCCATACCGAACGCTAGCGCGTTTGCTTTTCGCCGACGTACCTCGCACCGCGCGACCCCGTTTTCTGACAAGTCCATGCTCGACAAGACCTAGCTCGACGTGGGGCAGACCAACTTGGCGTGGAAAACGTTCGCCGAGTTCAGTAGGGAGGGCCGCGCGAGCGTGAGCGAGCGCGGGCTGTGCGAGCTCATGGTCGTCGGCGCCCCCGAGCGCGACGGCGTCGCCGAGCGGTCGCCCGCGGCGCGGACGGTGCTCCAGAGGCGGAGCGTGCCCTAACGGAGACCGCCATGCGAGAGCTTGCTCGAAATTCCGTTGAGGTGCGCGAGCTGGGACGGAGCCGCGCGCGGCGTGTCGGCTTTGAAGTTGGCTATCGAGCTACGCGCGGGCCTCCTGTCCCCTTTCGTCTTCTTGACCTTCGCTCCGAGCGACGGGTTTGCAGCGCTGTGGCTAATGGTGCCGTCCGTGATGGTCCAAACGAGGACGTGGCCTGCGAAGCTGGTGATCTACGCGATCGGGCACAGGCGTTCCATGAAGCACGAAGCGGTGCTGCCCTGCGGCTCTGTAGGCGACTCGTGCAGCGTCCGCAGAGCAAAGGCCGTGTTCGCGCGGTCCTCGGAGCCGGTGGCGGTGAGAAGAGTTGCCACCAACGTCGCGCTGCCGCTGCACGAACAATGTCGGCTTGGGTGGGGGTGTCCGAGAGCGAATGGACTTGCATGTCCAGCAAGCATTGCAGCGGGAAGCTCTAGCCAGCGACGGGAGCTGGAGTTTGTGCGTGCGCTGCGGTACTGCACGAGAGGAGAGTAGACGCGATGGATAGAGGTCAGGGAATGGTGAAATGGCTGCAGGGCCCGGCGGTAGCAGAGTAGCCAAGGACTGGGATCGGACAGTCGAATCGATGCTGGCGATGGACTGCAGAGCAGAACTGGGCACGAAGAGGTGCTGCAACGGACAAGGGCCGGATGGATGGGGGCAGCGTCTTCGGGAGCGATGCGTCAACGCAGGTCGTCTCGCGTACGACCCGCAACCGCAGGCCGAGCGACCGAAGGTGTCGAGAGGTTCTGCACGTCGAGGCGCAGCGTGAGGTTGAGACGTCGCAGCCGTTGAGCGACTGGCACAAATGGGCACGGCCATCGGGCTGGTGTGGGTGTGGTGTCCGTGCATGCGGCTAGTGTGCGAGGGGTGTAGCGAGTGCAGAGGTCGTGGGGGTTGCATGGGCATGGCAGGCCCGGCCCGCTAGCGGCCGCCGTATTCGAAGGCAAAGGTACAAGATCGCATGTTGCCTTTTCTGTGCGCGATGTAGGTCGTGACTCTGGAGCTGGAATCGAATCAGCACGAGCAGATGTTGTATTGCTTGTGTGCGCACCAGTAGACCAATGACCTCGTCATAGACCCTCACTTTGGAGTCGGGACAACGTTCCTCTCTGCTGTTCCCGCCCCAGCCATCCCCGACCATCGTTGCATCTGAGTTCTCCGCGAGACGTCGGCCGTTTTGATAGCGTGCAGCATCCTTCCCGCACTGGGCTTCGGCGCAGAGCGGTGCGTCAGGTATCTTGGACGCTCGAAAGGACGAGACTTGCGTGATCGCAATTGAGCTACAATAATTGATTCAGCGAGCAGGCTATATAGAGTACGGCCCTGCTCACCTGTATAGAGCTCGAGTCCCGCTGCTCGTCGTGCCGCCGGCCTGACCCTTCGCGCGACAGGGATTCTTGATTCGCGTGGCGTCATCCTACTCTGTATGCGCGTGTCGTCTGATAATCGCGGCACCGAGCTGGAAAGTCGTGCAGACGTCCGCCCAGGCGAAGGGCAGCGTTGGGCGGTGGGACGGCGCGGGCGGGGAGCGTGAGTATTGAGGGGGCGTCAAGGGACCGTGCTTGCGGCTGCTGCTGCGACGGCAATCGAGGGGCTGGATGCAGCGGTTGTGCGTGGGCGGCGATGCCGCGCGTTGGAAGTCTGGACGAAGGCTCCTCGAGGGCGCGAGCAGAAGCGTCCGTGTCCACGACGCCGCAGAGGGGGGAGCGTGGGAACAATCTGTCGATCGTGAGATCCTGATCGGCGGACTCGGATCACTCACCCGGCCTTCGCGCTGTGCTCGCTCTGGGTCGCCCGTCCAGCTCGACCGTCTCTTCTAGCTTCACCCTCGATCAAACACGCCGCGAGCCACGCCACAATTCGAGGACAGGAACACGCCTGCCCACGCGACAAATGCTGCGGTGCGTCATTCGTTCGACCAAGGCGCGAACTGCCTTCGACGCTGCCCGCGGTTCGCCGCTGCATGCTCGGCGTCCCCATCGGCGCGGCCCTTCCATTGCTGGGATAACCCCTTCATCCGCGTGCCTTCGCGCATATACCCACCCGGCGGTGCTTCTATGCCTATGCAAGGTGCCAACGACAGTGGCCGGGGACGCAGGCACGGTGTGTCTCCATTGATGCAGCACACAGGCATATCCAGGTCAGTACGTGGTATTCGCGCCGCCTGGTCTGACTGATAAGGCCGGGAATGCGGTCATTGTATGTCTCAGTCCCTCTGAACTGTCGTCTCGCGCGACTGAAGGGCCACTCTGCCCGCGATATCGTACTCCCTGGTTATATGTTCTGCGCTAACCATCGGCTTCAGCCTTCGGCGAGACCATATTCCTATCGACACGGGCACTCAAGACAGCCCTCAAACCATAGCTTGCGCCTCAATAGCTGGACGTCCAGGACTCGCCGTTCCTTTGCAGGGCGTCGAGGTACGAGCACAGACTCTCGCACGATGGCTTGATTCTGTTCTGACGTCACTTCTGCAGGCGCAAACGTGCCCGAGGCAAACCTGTAGCAGCTGGAGCGCGTGAAGTCATAGACGAAGGTTGGCCACTCAAGGTACGTGAACATTGCGCGCCTCGTACGCGGGTCGGTCGCGCGTTTTTCGTCCATAGACCTCCTCAGAACCAGGTGCAAGGCAGACCGTCAGAGTTCGTCTGCTGACGGCTCTCCAATAGCTCCACGTCCCTGACGTTTTCACTCCCACGTGGAGTGCTTGAACGGCGCACAGAGCTCCCTGGCCTCCCTCGAACGGTAAGCTGTGTCTCCATCCCGTAAGCACCCTTCGCCCCTCATCCGCTCATGCGACGCTCGCGGCTCGAAGTCATGAATGCACCACAAAGCGCTAGCGTACATCTGACGCGTTCGGGCTGCCTTCTTTGGTAGAAGCCTCCGATCTTAGCAAGGTACATACTCACCTGCGTCGCCAAATCGCAGCTCGCAGGCTAACCTCCCGTTCGTCTTAGACAAGCTCCCGCGCCAGACTCGGGATGGCAACTACTGCACAGAACTTGGCCAAGCCCCTCTAAGACGTCCAAAGAGCGCTCCACGGCTCGGCAAGTGCGTAACGCGGCGCTGAAAGGCGACTGGGTCGAGCTTCCAATCAAGAGTGACCTCGACGCCTACCTAGAGCCTACTCAAGTGCTCTCACAAGTACGCCGAGACGTGCTTCATCCCCACCAACGTATATTTGACTTCCCAGCCGCGCTAGTATCACAATCGTCCCACTCGTCCTCTAGGAGCATTCAAAGTCGCTCGACATCGCGTCCATAGATGTCCAATTGCTAGCCATCGCTCACGGACGGTCACAAGCCAGATATGTGCGAGAGCAGTACCATGACCGCGTCGCGCTCCACAGCTCGCGCTATCCGTGCGTTGGGACGAGGGTGAGTGCCTCAGCCCTCTGTCCGTGCGATGCCGCCTAATGCATTTGTAAAGGGCAAGCAACCTTGGTTCCCCGCCTGAGGTGCCCTTATGTGCCGTCCATGCGCGATACCGCTCGCATGTCGACCAGCGCGCGGTGCCGGTCGAAACAGGCGTAACGCGGACGACGCTCGCGGCTTCGCGGACGTGCTGCGCCAATGTCGCGGCGTCCTGTCCGGACAAAGATTGTGGTAGTCCGCTATTCTACGACACTTCCGTCGTGCACGCACTCGTTCGGGCACCGTCGCAAGTACGCTAGCACCGGTGCAGGGGCCGCGCGCTCAAGATGTCAGGTCGCTTCGAGAGGGAGCAGCTGCACAGCGTCTTGACTGAGGAGATGGTGCAGAGGTACGCTCCCTCAGATAGCGCAATACGTTGCGGCTAAAGCTTTTGAGATAGTCATTACCAGGCTTCGGGGAAAGGTGTCCATCTGTGTAAGTATCACCGTTCTCGTCCAACCTCTGCGCTCCGCTGACGGGTTTTACATCGTTCAAGATCGCCGACGGGGGACGATACTTATTGCTGGTGAGCGACCGTGACGCTGCCCTGCTCGGCTCGGAGATGGCCCATACCATGTGCTCGACGCCAACTCCGAAGCCAATTGTGGCTCCAGCCTCTGCCTCAATGACAGCCCCTCGTCGTCCTAGCACAAACGCCATGTTTACGCGTGAGTGTGTCCGCGTGCCCTGTGCTGACGTCTTTCGCTCACCAGTCGCAGCGCGCGGAGTTCCCAGCTCTCCTGCGGAATGGCGCTGCAGCACGCTGAGTCGATTGTCCTGACGCGGCGCAGCTGCGTACAATGCGCTTCCGACACCGCTCGCGAGCCATGGGCTTTTCTCGCGCTGCGACATCGGCGCCCTCGGGAAGATCTCCTCGTTACCTCGATGTCGCGCATCAAGGCTAACATGCGCACTGGACGATGGTAACTCCTGCGCGGTACTCTGAGACCGCTCTGCGGACAGCGTTACGTCCAGACGACGGTGCTGCGACTGGCAGACATAGCAGCACGTTCCGAGGACAGATGACGCGGCAGTGAGTCCTTCCTCCTCGGATGGTCTGCGACTGGTACTGACAATGCCGAAGCGGAACGTTCGATTCACGACATAGCGATATGTGTTTAGCAATTGCGAGAGGGCTGTGTGTTGCCTTAGAACGGAAGTAGGTGTGTGTTGCATCACGGTGGACGGATCGTCGCGCTGACCGTACATTCCAGTCAGCATACATATTACCCTCTCCCTCACAATATACATCTTTCTCGTTACCTATTCAAAGCGACTATCAGCCGGTCATTGTGCCTCGAGCTGGCTACGCGATGGGAAACCTGCGCTCGCGCCTCCTCTCCCTTCGTTGATATCCGCGGCCACGCTGTCACTAAACAGGCCTGTCACCCGCCTCAAAACCGGCCTGCCTAGGGTAGAGCGCTGCCATGCGGGGTGCTCGACAGTCGCAGGCGTACGCGCTTGGATCTAGCCAAGGCGCGTACAATATGTGGAACAGCAGGAGCGATTGCTCTGGCGGGCTGCAGAGGGGCATCGCGGTTAGATACTCGCCGCCCGGCAGGCATGAGTCGAGCGCGCAGTACAGTGACCTCTTGCAGAAATCGACTACGGGGCGCACGGATGGCTTGCTCCGCGCCGCCGCCGCGGCCTGTCGCCAGCCCTGTGGCGTCCTGCCGATACATGTGGGACCTGCCCGGTGCATATATCACCCACAGTTGGGTAGCGCAAGGACGCTCTGGTGGCCTTTCACGGCATCGATGCTTGGTGAGCAATCCACTAAGAGCACGAGGGCATCATTGCGGCCAGCGAGTAGTTGCGATGCCTGCATTCCGCATGTCACCTCGGCACATGCTTCCGGAGGCGAGGACAGAAGGGTGCGCACAGTGCCGGACTAGGCCCTGCTCTGCTGCCTTGACTCGCGTGGCGCTTCCATTCCGCGCGTCAGCCCGGCACAACCTCCCGACGCTGTGAACAGAGGGGTGCACGCGCGACTGATCGTGTCTTAGGTACGCCTGTGTCTCGCGTCGCACGGGCTCCTGGGCTCGCGGCCATGTGGCCCCACCGACGCGATCTTGTGGCGTTGCTGCCGTGCGCCCGAGCCCATGCCATGCGCTTCCGCGCCTCGACAGGTGACTATATGCGCCCGGTATGGGCTGGGATTGGCTTTCGCTGGACATCAAACGACCTATTCATGCACCAGGGAGGTGTGTCAGGATTTGCTGGGACTGGTTCCCCCAGCTACTCCCACTCCGTGGACTGTTCAATGAAGCGGAAGCTGTGTGAACACTGTTGTGGGCTATCAAATATCGGTGAGGATCTCCGATAGCGCAGAGGTTCGACTCGCACGTCGAACGCGCAGCGAGGCTAACAAACGGACGTGTAAGTCCGTAGCTCAGAGGTACACAAGTCTCTATATTCACCTAACAAACGGACGTGTAAGTCCGTACTACAACAGCGTCAGCGTCTGTGTAAAGTCCGTAGGAATAGGATGCTACTCACGCTCAGAGGTACACAAGTCTCTGAGCGTGCTACGAGTCCGTGGGGGTGCCTATATACTGTAGACGAGTCCGAGTCGGGACTGTAGACGAATCCGAGTCGGGACTTAATGTCCGATAGATAATGTCTGATGAGCGTAAGCAAAGAAAATACAAGTGCGGACCGAGAGAGAAATTGTCCATGCGACCCGAGACATCGCGTCGGGCCGCACATCGCATAGGACCGCGCGGGATCGCGCGGCGGAGGGCGCGAGCTGCGCCTCCGCGCTTCCGAGACCTTCGGGCGGCGAGGCGCTGCGCGCCGTGCGCGCCGTGGAATTTCGACATGGGCCTCATCGCGGCACGCGTGCCACGGACGTCGTGTGTGTTACTGTGATGCCTACGCGGCATACCTCTCAGCTGGGGCGTTCTTGGAACGCTCACTGCCACGGGTCCGGCAGCTCCAGCCAAGAATTCGCGGCCTTTACGGGCATTCTTATGCACGTACTTTCCACGGAAACGGCATGTTATGGCATACGAAGTATACAGCAAGCCCGGTACATGCATACCAGAGCAAGGTCGTGCGAGGCCATGCAGGGCTTCATATTTTGCCCTTCAAGTATGCCTGGGATGCATTTTCTCTAACATCGCGGATGCCGGCGGCCATGTTTCGCTGCGCACACTGCCTAATGAGCATCATCAAATGCTCCGCCGCTAGCCGCAGCATGCTGCGATGGCGTACACTACCCATAGACCCAAGTAATGTTTCTCTCGTAAGACAATTCGAGGCAATAGAAATCAATTCATCGCTACAGCGTGTGTTGGACAATGTCTTCCTGCTGCTGCGCCGCCCCTCAGAAATCGTTCGAAGGGCAATGACAATAATATTTGGGTGATACATGGGTCATGGGTCTGTACTCTACGAGAGACGTAGTGCGTCACGAATGGTCCACAATCGTACAAAACCTTCCTCTGCGTACGATAAGACGTCCCACCCATCCGGCGTGAACATCACGCGTACAACCAGTCTACTATGTCCCTGAAACGTCGCCACAAAAGCGCCAGTCCTGCGGTTCCAGACACGGACACAGCCATCATCCGCGCCGCACGCTATAAAGTCGTGTTTGGGCGAGTACGCCACAGCCAACACCCGCCCCTTGTCCTCGCCCCGGACGCTCTCGACACGGAGCGTGAGGCGCCTCCCGCCAGTGCGTGAGTCGCACGTCACGACCGTCCCGTCATCGGACGCTGTCGCGAGCTCGTCGCCATCTGGCGCGAACGCCACCTTGGTGACGTAGCACGTGTGCTCCTTCAGCTCGAGCAGCGCCTTGCCGCTCGCCGCGTCCCACACGCACGCGCTGCCGTCCTGGGATCCCGTCGCGATGCGGTCGCCCGAGGGCGAGAACGCCATGCAGCGGATGTACGGCTTGCGCAGCATCACAATGTGCGCGCCCGTACGGCAGTCCAAGACCGCCACGGCCGTGTTCTCTGACGAGGCGTTCGAGTCTGCGGCGATGCGGGAGCCATCTGGAGAGAAAAGCACTTTGATGGTGTATTCTGACTTGAGATTGGTGATGGCACGGAGCAGCTCGCCGCTCGAGGCACTCCATATCCCCAGGGAGTCTCTGGAGCGGGTCGCGATCTGCGCACCGTCAGGTGAGAACACGGCGTAATCGACAGCCTTCTCGTGCCCCTCCAAGTGGTGCACGACATCACCGCTCTTGACGTCCCAGACGAGCGCAAGCTTGTCATAGGCTCCCGAGACGATGTGCTGGCCGTCCGGCGCGAACGCGATCTGCTCGATGGTGTCTGTATGCCCATCTCGCTCGAGCCGTTGGACAGTGAGGCCGTCCTGAAGCCTCCATATGGTGATCGTGGTGTCGGTCGCTGCTGCTAGCAGCTTGCCGTCGGCGGATAAGGAGACGCAGAGATCGCTGTTGACTGTGACCGTGAGATGGCATCAGTAATGCCTCGAAGCTGCCTGCCTCGCATCTGGAAGAGAAATATAACACCACTTACAAGGCATTCTTCCTGAGTCACCGAAGACGACCGCTTTGTATTGCACAGGACAGGCCTTCGACTGCGTCGAACCCAGCAGGATTTGGCTATCCGTCAAGGTACCCGCGTCCTCCCGTGTTATTTGAGGCCATGCGTCAATGTCGGCGGCTGTGATGGGCGGATGCGCACGTCTGTACTCGCGAGCTGTCTGCGGCAGCTCGGAGACACCGGCAAGCCCCGTAGCGGGCCGCGTAAATTTTTGCTCCCGCTGACAGCGGACGAGATCCTCCATGCAGAGCGAGCCGACTATGGCGGGCGAGATTAGCGAGATCGTCTGGTACAAGAATACAGTAGACATACTTCCATCTGCATCAACATCGATCTTGAGTCGTGTCTGCCGCAGAAAGGTTGCAAGATCGAGGATGTGTCTGCCGCACTGGGGAAATTTGAGATGGTGCGTATTTACCGCCATATGCTTATGATACGCACAAGGATACAGTCGACGTGGTCGTCGCTTGCAACTGCAACAAGCGCGTTGGAGACCTGGAGATCGTTGCTGAGCCTCTCATTGATCTGTTTAAGCGGGGAGTGGACGCACCTCGAGGATGTATCCCAGCACGATGCTGACAGGATCAGAGATCCGGCGCTACGCTGCGGTGAACTAGTGTCTTTAGTGGCAGATAACACTGCCAAACGTACCTTTGGCGTGTACTCTTCCCAGTCGTAAATTGCATTTTTATCGTCATCCTCCATCGCGCCTCCTCCTGAAACGCCTCCCCTGCCACCCGGTGGGAGCTGATGGGATCCTGCGCCCGCCAAAATCTTTGGAGGAAGAATAGTCCGCTTCTTGACTCTGACACCCTTGACGAAGACGCACTGATCGCTACCAGTGCTCGCAGCACCCACGTTCTGTGAGTCCGGTGAATAGGTCCTGCCCTGACGCTGAAGCGCGGAAGTCTTGGCTGTCCTTTCAACTGATCCACCAGCATCTACTGCGGCGAGGCTGCCGACGCCGGCTCCAAACCCGAGTGAGATGCTTGCCTGTTCGTCGTGTCCGAACGCGGTTGCAGCCCAGTCTTGTGTCGTCTTGGTCCAGCCTGTGACCAAGATGATGTCCTCGGGCTTGACTTCAAAGCCGAGCACCTCACTCGCGTAGGCGTGCCACTTTAAGAAGTGTCGGACAGCGTAGGCCTTTAAGAACTTGTTCGACAACGTCTCTTCAGCATGTGCTCTGCTTTGAAGTGTGAGAGCGGCGCCCTGTGCTGCGCGACACTTGTAGTCCGCCTTGAGATTAAGCGATGCACCGGTTGCGCCGATCGATCTGTGCTGATCAGTCTCTTTTCTAAGCGTCCTTTCGCGCTGAGACTCACGAGGTGGCTGATGCATGTAGATCAGCGTGAATGACGCCGTGGCTGCAGTAGTGTCCGGGTCGAAGCCATCCATCTATTTGGTCGACCAGCAAAGCGTTCGTGTGCAGGGCCTCTATGTCGCCAAACGGAGGCTTGAAGTAGGTGACCATCCTTTCGCCGGCGGTGTCGGACGTGTCAAGATGTAGAAGCCGTATGAATCTGCCATGTAGGATGGCGCCGACGTCTGCAATGTGCGGAACTCCCGAAATGTGCGGTTCAGGGCACCATAACGGATACCCAAGACCAAGGGCGATGAGATTGCCGGCGTAGACCTTATCTGGCGTTAGCGGCTTGGGATAAGGACGCGAGAACATGACGAGGAGGGGACGGGCAGGATGTAACGGAGGTCGCCGTGAGTGGGAGGCTCGTACGTGAGACGTCGTCGTGGTCCGTGGACAGCCCGACGGTGGGCACGAGCCCATCAAGCAAACCTTGTAAACGGTCTTCGCGATACCGCCCGTTCCGCGCCTAGGTCTTGCCATGCAGCGCACATGCTTCTCTGTCGCATTCCGGCAAGTGCCGTCGTGCCTGCAGCACACTGAGTCGGTGTGCGCAGAGTACTTCCCAGGCTCGCAATGTGAGCTCCCGCAGGGGCTGTGCACAACAGCCGCATCGCATTTGCCCACAATCCTATGGTGTACGTGCAAACACCGCGCCGAGCGAACATTGAGTGCACCGTTGATCAATGCTACCAGCAAAACATCGTCTGTCATCTCTTTCAGCCCGAAGCCTGCGAGTCTTACTCTAGCCCAGAGCGGCCGGCCCATGAAGTGCAGGGAAAAAGAGACAAGTAGGACGGTATGAATCGTTGGAATAGCCTAATACCGACGAACGTTGGAGGCACAAGGACGTGCGGTACTCGCGGTCTGCGTCCACGCGTCTTTCTGTTACGTCGTTTGGTGCGTTGGCTTGATTTCTGCGGGGCAAAGTGTCGAGGGCGGCCATGAACCGAGGGCGGCCATCCGCATGTGATGCGGAGCACAATCGAGTCGTTCGCTTCCTTGCGAGTCTGAAAGCCTTGGAGACGTGATGCGACGCGGGGAGCACATAGACCATGCTCTCTTAAGCGCGATGACGAGGACGATGCAGAGGAGCGACCACGATAGCCATGGTCCAGGAGGTCGATAGATTGCGCCGACGGGCGGAAGCGGTCGTGTAAACGTGAGCGCGGGCCTCCATGGCCACTGCGCCCTGTAAGCAAACGGTGAGACGGAGGTCGACGGTCGACATCTTCAAGAGAGGAACGGCAGCTTTGCCACATTTGCAGGTCGCACAGAACCTGGGGCGACGAGCCCTAGCGCGAGCAGAATGAGTACAGGATATGCTGCGAAGCCAATACAGAGCCCTCGCACCTGGTTTCACGCTGTGCAGCCTTGCATAGGCAGCGGCAGCGTCGGCGCGGGGCTCGAGCGTCGCTGCAGAGTCTGCTAGCGCACCTCGGAGTAACGGAATGACGCGATCAGAAGACCATTCGCGCGGTGGAGGAATGGACAGAGCCACACCATACGGTAACGGTGGGTAGAGATAATTTGATTCGTATGTTCTATGTGACAGGGTATCGTACATATCCAACCCTGGTAAGGTGTCAGCGTGATTGTAGGTCTGAACGTGATGTAAGTATGCGCACCATGTCCTGTCCATATTCCCTGAATCGTACTGGCGTAGGTTACGGAGGAGCTCGGCACACACTTTGGATTGCTTCAAGGAGTAGGATGCGCTCAGTGATATCGCGATATTTGAATTTTGTCTGGGTTGTGTAACGGGCCTTGGACTCGACCGCAAAGGTGAAGCTTGGAATGCGCGCGACTATGTCGTGCTTGATGAGTGTCGGCATGCTTAGAAGAGTTGGGGCCGAGCGCACCTGGTTCGACGCGCATGCCATAGAGCCAAGCTACTTGTATCCTGCCCTGACTCGTCCTCCACGCCGGACTGTGAGATGCGTGAGCAGCGGCGAAGAGAGGGCATTGTGCGCGGCGTGCTGCCACTGGGGCCGGCGAGTCGCGTCGAAAGCAGCGTGCCGGCAGCATCCGTGTGGACAGCTGTGAACTTTGTGCAACATTGGTGGATAATCTGCACGTCGAGGGAAGGCGGGTCCGGGTAATGTGCGTGCGCCTGGAGACTTGGCAATGGGAGATGCGACGTGCGACCAGGTCATGGAGAGGGAAGGCTGCAGAAAGACCGTTGTATCTGAGGTCAATGAAGATGCGGGCGGGCGCGGGTAATCTGCGTTAAGCCGGCGTGTACGAGAGGAGGCGCAGGTGTGGGTGTAGGAGGAGTCCGTGAATGAGCCGGCCGCCGACGAGCGAGAAGGTCGTGGGCACAGAAGTGAACTCCGCTGTACGCGTACAGCCAGGATATGATCATGCGAGCTGACTGAGTAGCATACTGCGCTACTCACCTTTGCATCATTCGAACTGCAACTTATGGCCCTCCCGCCACCCAATCCTCCGCGTAGCGTATACCCTTGACCAGATTCACACCTAACTAGCATGGCAGCATCCTATAATGCGCAACGGCACTGTCACATAGGGTTATGCGTGAGGACGTGGAGTTCCGGAGGTTTCAGCTCTTGACAAGGGGCAGAATCTGAGGGAGAGGTTGTGCAGGAGAGGAGTGTGGGCCCTCGAAGCACTAGCGAATGATACATATCTAAAAGCGATTAGCTAACGAGGATGTCCGTCGTAACTGGAGGATGCTCACCGAGACCAGAGTTCCCAAGACTATTCCGCAGCACCGCACTTGGCGCCAACGGCTCTCCAGGCCCCATCTCCTCCTCCAACCGCATTCACCCAATCCGCGCGCGCCTCGTCGACTCTATACGACGGACTGCCGGGGAGCACGCACAGCGTGCCCGTCCCGCGCCCCTCGGCACACGCCCGCGCGACAGCATCGAGCGCAACGAGCATGCGCCCGTGCGCAATGCGCGGCGTGCCGCACATGCCGCGCACGCGCATGAGCAGCGGCTGCACGGCGACGCGGCGGAGCGCGGGCAGGCGCGCCGCCGTCTCGGCGGCGCGCCGCGCGTGCTCGGAACCGGGCGCGTACGCGTCCGTCGCGCCCATCGGGCCACTTGGCGCGAGCACGGGGACGTCGAGGAGGATGCGCAGGAAGCGCGGGACGGAGCCGTCGCGCGCCACGCACGAGAGCCGGAGGTGCGTGAGCAAGGGTGTGAAGCGTGTGAGGTCGGGCCAGAAGTCGGGGTGGGGCGGGAAGGTGCGCCGGACGATGTGCAGGCGGCGGGTGGTGGTGAAGTGCGGGGATGTGAGTGATGTTGAGTAGTCTGTGCTGTCGATGGAGAGGTCGTGCAGGGAGGGGAATGGGAGACGGGGCGGTATGAGGTCGAACCGGATTCCGTGGACGGCCAGAGTCACGACGGTTGGTGCAGCGACGGAGAGGACGTGACATAACGCGCTGTCTATTGACGAAGTGTCCAAGTCGGATCCATGTTCCGCTTGCGTCTCGAGGTATACGAGGAGGTGCCTGATAGTGGGAGAGCTGTCCGTGCCCGGGCTGGACAGTAGGGCGGAAAAGGCGTGTAGCTGCTCCTCAGTCGTCAAAGAGATGGACGTGAAGCGCACCGGCCCCACGAGAGCGCGCATCTCTCGAGATACGAGGGACAGAGCACAGCCAGTGCGCCCGCCGTCCGTGCAGGCCAGCCCGGCAATCTTGAGCCAGAGCTCGGTGGGGCAGCACTCCATAGCCTCGGATTCTGCAACTTGACGGCGCGTCCCAGTTAGTTGTGCAGTGCGTGCGCGTGAAGCTGAAGTTGCTGTCTGCGAATTGTGTGAGTCGGACGCAAAGCGCAGACGGCAACGGCCAGACCGCGTGTCGGGCTGCATCCACGTGGCGATCAGACGCCACAAAGATGCCACGTGGGGCAATACGCCAAATCCAGCGTTTTTCATCCTCTGCCCCTTCCGCGACGGCCGTCCCGCTCAAGATAGCTATGCGACCTCCAAAATGGCCTCTCTTCGACAGTATAGGATGTCACAGGGCCCGCCCACACCGGCACTCCTCTTCCGACTCCATCGCCCGCATACAGCCATGCCACTGTAGCGCATCCACCGGCATACGCGCAAGCTCTTGCTATGCTACGCCGCGGCAACCGGCGCACGACCTGCTGCCGCCTTCGCTACTGCACCATCCCCGTGCCAATTGCTTCAGCATCGCTTCCACGAACGTGCACTCGCCGGGCCGGACCACGCCGACTGCTTTCCTCCGCCTGCCATCTCGCTCACACTGAGTTACCGTCGCTACGGTCCGCGCGAGATCGATCTGCTCGCAGCTCTCATGTCGTCCAAGCTTTACATCGACATCTGTTACCCGCTCTGATTCCGTCCAGCCACCGGCGACGCTCGTCTGACTGAAGCCTACGCTGAGACGCGAACTGTGGCACTGGTCCCGCTAACTGCTGTCAACGCCCTGCCGAGTGCAATGCCCTACGTGCTTGGGTGGCGCTATCTCTACCTCTGGGCGTGCGGCTGGTCTCTGTGGCGTCTGGGTGCGGTGCCTCTGGAGACCACTATCTGTGATGCGTCTCCGCCTCTGTTGCGCCCGCTGTCAAAGTCGCTCCCACGGCTATACTCGGCTCGGTCTTTTGTTCGCAACACGCAAGGCGCTGTATTCCGTGTCCACCTGGCGCCGGCCCTCGCAAAGCATATCTGGCAGGCTGTGCGCAGACATCTGGACGACCTGCCAGGGGCCGGATGCGGGCTTCCCGGATTTGAATCTAGTCCGGCCACGTACGCCCCTGCTGCCCTCCGCCCGCACCCTCCAGCCTGCGGCCCTGCGCCCGCTCGAATTCAAATGCAGCGGCCGCTCCAGCGAGCCTAGCGACGCCGCTCCGACTTGGCGGCAAGTCTCTCCACCGCAGCTATTTCACGTCCGACTTCTCGCTCGGGGCAATCCTCGGAGGACAGATCTGGAGCTTCCGCGATCCCAGGGTCTCCCACGTGGCCATCTCAGCTTCCACTCCCGCGCACATGTGCCCCCCGAAGCCCCGTCGTTTCGCTCCCCATGCCGTCCGTGGGACGCATCCACCGCACGCGGGCACGCACGAATGCCCCTGCAGTGTCCTGCATTCCGTGCGCAGCGTCGGGTTCGTTAAGCGGCGCGCTGCGACCTCGGTGCTGTCCCGCCGCGCAGTGGCTTGTGGAGCGTGCAGCTGATGCAAACGATTTCTGCAGATTCGGGCCTGGCTTTCCCGTGTGCCCTGCTATCACGCGCGGCGGCGCCCATCTCCACAGGTCCCTGCCGAGCAGCGGGCAGTGGGGGCGCGAACCCTGTCGGACAGCCTTTGTCCCAGGCCCGCGATCCTATATACGCGCGCCCGGCTCGCGCCTCGCTCCCCACCTCCTCGTCCGACGCCGCCTTCTCGAGCCGGGCTGTGACCGCGCGCACCTAGCAACGAAGCACATCGCAGCCGCCATCGCCACACGCCCCTGCTCACCGCCCGAGCATACAAATAGGCTAGCGCACCCTGTGCACGATGGACGCCCAGTCTTCGACATCCGCCAAGGTGACCTTTGTCGCCGAACCCATCCATATAGCGGAGGCAATCGCCACCTCTGCAGCAGCACCCGCTGTCGCGATAGCTCCCGCAGTCGAGCCTGCGACTGTACCGCCAAGCATGAGTGTCGACTCCCTGGCAGCCCTGGCGAAGCGGCGCACGCTCGTGCTCTGCTTCGATGGGACGTCAAACCAGTATGACGGCAACGTACGCGTCATCTTTCATTTAGCGAAGCGCGCTCGGCTCCCGCTGACCCGCGCGGCCCCACAGAACACAAACATCGTGAAGTTCTACTCGCTGCTCAAGAAAGACAGCACGGATGAGCAGCTATGCTACTACCAGGTGCGCCCGTCGCGCGCCGCCGCAGCGGCACCGCTCACGCCCGCCGTAGCCCGGCATCGGCACGTACTTCCAGCCGGGCGTCGTCCAGCCGCTCTTCCAGTGGGGCGCGAAGATGCTCGACGAGGCCATCGCCTGGTGCGCACCCCGCCCCCGAGCCCCGCGCGCGCGCGCCGCTGACCGCTCACTGTCCGCGCTAGGTACCTCGACGCGCATGTGCGCGGCGGATACACGTTCCTCATGCAGAACTATCGTCCCGGCGACAAGATCTGCATCTTCGGTGCGTCGCGTCCGTGATGGCGTCGGGCGGTCGCTGACTGCGTGCCAGGCTTCTCCCGCGGGGCTTACACGGCGCGCGCGCTCGCGGGCATGCTCCACAAGGTGCGTCGTGCCTGCGATGTGGGGCGGGCGAAGGGCGCTGAGCGCGGTGCAGATCGGCTTGCTGCCGAAGGACAACCCCGAGCAGCTCCCGGCCGCGTACAAGCTCTTCAAGAACTGCGACGAGGACAGCCGGGAGCTCGCGGCGGGCTTCAAGCGCACGTTCTGCCGGAGCGTGCTCGTCGAGTTCATGGGCGTGTGGGACACCGTCGCAAGCGTGGGCCTGCTCCGGAGCAAGACCCTGCCGTTCACGACGACGAACACCACGATCAAGACGTTCCGACACGCGCTCTCGCTCGATGAGGTGTGCGATTCGACATATTCACATATCCACTCGGCTGACCGCAGCGCAGCGCCGATGCAAGTTCCAGCCGAACCTGTACCACCGCTTGACCCCAGACGCAGCCTTCACCGTCCCCGACGTGACCGCGGTCCCCGACGACGACGCGCCGGCGTCCGCGGTGTCCGACATCTCCTTCGACGACGAGGACAAGCGGCGCCGCTGGGAAGAGGAGCAGCGCGCCGAGCGCGCGGCCGAGGACGCGCGCCACCGCGCGCAGGAGGCCCAGAACACGCCTGCGCACAGCGGCCGCAGGACGTGGTCCTGGTCGCGCGTCCTCAAGCGCAAGACGCCGCTGCACGAGGCGGCGCCGTGCAAGCGCACGGCGTTCGACACGACGGTCAACCCGCGCGACGACCCGTCGGGCGACGCCATCGGGCAGACGGACGTGCTCGAGGTCTGGTTCGCGGGCTGCCACGGCGGTGCGTCCCCCTCGCCTCCTCCCCATCCTCCTCCCATCAAACGAATGGCACTGACACGCGCGCGCGCGCAGACGTCGGCGGCGGCACGGTGCGCAACGGCACCGAGACGTGCCTCGCGGACAACTCGCTCCGCTGGATGGTGCGCCACGTCGTGCAGGCGCAGTGCGGCATCGCGTTCGACAGCGCCGCGCTCGCGCGCGCGGGCGTCCCCGCCGCGACGTTCGCCGGCCCCGGGCTCCCGCTCACGCCGCCCGCGCCCGCGCCCGCGTCGCCCACCGCGTACAAGGTCCCGCGCAAGCCCGTGCTCGGCGTCGCGACGGCCGGCGCGGGGCACGGCGCGGCGCAGCGGCCGCTCGAGGCGTTCGGCGTCGGGCGCGCGGCGAGCGAGGCGAGCGACGCGTCGACGGACTCGGCGCGCGCCGCGGCGGTGCGCGATGCGTGCGCGCCGCTGTACGACCAGCTCGTCGCCGACAGGCGGTGGTGGCTGCTCGAGGTGATTCCGACGAACTACTGCTACCAGGACGGGCGCGGGGTGTGGCACAACCGGTGGAGGTGCGTGTTCTGTGGATTTGTTGGCGGTGGGCGCAGGGCTGACGGGTGTGTGTAGTGTGCATATGGGCCGGGGGCGTCATATCCCGGATATTTGCCCCAAGTTCCACGAGTCGGTGCGCGAGCGCATGTTGGACACGACGCTCAACTATCGGCCGGCTGCGCAGTGGCGCGAGGGGTCCGAGGTCTACGTGCCCTAGGCCGCCGCGACAGGCATCCCCGTTCCCGCCATTGAACGGCCAACAACGACAATTTCGCCTTCTGCAACAAGCTGGGGCCACCCCATCTCATACTAACTTTATGACTATTTCAAGGATAACGTCTCTCAATGTCACCACGTTCTCCTCCGATGACAGCTCCATATCTCTACGGCATCACTAATGCTCCTCCCACGCTCCCCGCCTACGATACCATACGACGTTCCTGACGAACCGCGATTCTCATCTTGTCCACGACATACCCCAAGGTCCGTAGCACTGCGGCTCCGGATCCTGTAATAATCATTTGCAGCCTAACGAATATATATTGACGATGCGTTCAAAGTCAACGTGTGCAGCGCAAAGCAGACGATGAAGTGCGTCGCGTCGGCCCAGCCGGCCCCGACCGCTGTATCATTGCCCGCGCTTTGCACGATTCGAAGCTAGAGTACATGGACCGGGCCACTCCTATAAAACACAGACAGCATGCAAGAGGGGGAACACGAATGGGGAGGGGTATAAATATGTAAGTCATCCTTGTTTGGGCGGGTAAGGAGAACGGAAAGAATAACGCCGAGTCGAGAGCTGCCCTTTGCCACGAAGTGAAGGTGAGACCGCGTCTAGAATGTTGATGCCCACGCGACGAGGTCGAAGCTGCTCGCGCGCGAGTACTCGATCCATGGGTGTTTCTGTGGGCGCGTCAGCGACGAACGTGTAGCAGGGCGTGGGGCACGCACAAGGAGCTCCTTGGGCGTTTTCCGCGCGTCGGGGTCCTTGAGCAGGCAGCTGTCGACAAAGTCATCGGCTTCCGGCGGGAAGCGGCCCTCAGGAGTGAGCCGCGGCGCGGGCTCGTTGACGATGTGCTGGAGGAGCTCGAGGATGCTCATGGTCATGCCGCCGCCCTGGAGGCTGACGCCCTTGCTCTTCCGCTTCTTCTTCTTGTCGCGCCGCTCCTTGTCGGCCTTGGCCTCCTCCGCGCTGCGCTGCGCGAGGCCCCGCGGCCGGCTCGGCGAGAGCGTGTTCTCGAAGTCCGACAGGTCCGAGTCGTCCGACGCGCTGTCCGAGAACGGGAACCGCCCGAGCGCGAGCTCGATGAGCGAGATACCGAGCGACCATACGTCCGACTTGACCGTGTACTGCGCGCCTTGTATCCGTTCGGGCTGAAGACCGCGAATGTCAAATTCTGGCGTTCACTTGGCAACACAGACCCTGAACGTACGCTCATATACGTCGACGTGCCCACAAACGTATCAGCGATGGAGTTGATGAGTTCGCCTGAGACACCGAAGTCGCAAATCTTGATTTGGCCCTTCGAGTTGAACAGGATATTCGACGGCTTAATATCTAGAAAGATATCATCACGTCCCAGCGGTGGCAATACGCGCAGAAGAATCACTTACCACGGTGAATAATTCGATGCACGTCGTACAGGTACGTCAGGCCCTCGAGCACCGCCATCGCCACCTTCCCGACCACGTCTACGTCGATAGGCCCAATCTTCTTGTAGATTCCGTCGAGGGAGCCCTTGTCCATGAACTCCATGCAAATGCAGATGTTGGGGTCCGAGATGAACGCGCCGTAGAATGAGATAATGTATTGCGAATTGCAGTCGTGCATAATCTGCAGCTCGCGGAGGATCTGTTTCCGTACAGCGGGCTTGGCGTCGATGAGGACAATCTGTGGGGACGACCAGGTCAGCGACACCGGCAACACGCGTAATGAGATGGAGACGCACCTTCTTCGCCATTATCGTGTTCGTCGGAACGTGCTCGACCTTTTTGACACTCCCGCCGTTGCCCTGCCCGAGCTCGTGGAGGTCCTTGAGGTCTTCGTTCCGCAAGTCGTGGTACTTGTTCTCCGAGTTGAGGTCGAGGTTCGCAAGCGTGTGCGAAAGTGTGGTGTGGTACGTCATGCGCTTGCTGGCCGCATTGCCTGTCGCAGGGGCAGAGGTGGCACCGCCGACCGTGAGCAGCGAGTCGTCCTGCTCGGCCGTTGCTCCGTTCGTGTTCACTTTGGGCGCGGCCAGCTTCATCGGAGGCGGACGCTTCTTCCCGCTTCCACCGGCGCCCGGCGCGGGAGCTAGCCTCGTCGGCGCAGGCTCCGTCGGGGATGGGGTCGAGGGCTTGTTCACGTCGAGCTGCAGGGCCTTGAAGTTCCGTTTCTTACGGATGGGAGTCCCAGACGCGGGTGGTGGTGACGCCATGACACGATGTGATGTAGTTGAGTAGCGTTCCCTCGATAGGTCAGTCTGTCGGCGACAGAGGACGCGACGAGCGGGGCGAGCAGGTTGGAGACAAGAAGGAGAGCAGCGCGGACGGCAGCTGTCACCGGCGTCTACGGTATGTCTGCTAAGCGCCCGATTTACTTCCGCCTGTCCAGCTCTAGACCGCCAATCACCCATTCGTTGCTCAGACCGTCGCTTGGAAACGCAAAACTTGATATGGCAGACAGCTTTTGAGGCCTTGCGATGCCCAGATAGCACCCCAGGTGAAAACAAGACGAAAATTAGGGTCGCCCTACGGTGTGAACAGCACCGTCGAATCGAATGGAAGCAGAGCTTCTGGGGTTTGCTTCAGGTCTGCTATGCCTCACGGCCTCAAATTAATTCTGCATAACCGAATGGTCGCTCTCCGACGTGAATAAAAGTGGCGAGTACGCTTTGAGACTCACAAGACCAGTCCGACTCCGTCGTAAAGAGTGACACCGAGGCGCATCAAATGATGCGCCCATAGCCAAAAGTGGACATCGACGGATTTGAGCGGAGGCGAGACCGTCTCAAAGTCTCTCTTATCCCAGAACTGGATTCGTAACATGCAATTTTTGTCGTAACACAGTATTGCCCAGTGCTTGAATGTCAAGCTAGAGTCTTGAAACTATCCCGCGGACGAGACATCCTGTGATCCGCGCTCGTCCGGAGCAGGCTCGCTTTCCTACTCACCACGACGTCCGGGATGAGCCAGCTCCTTCGAGCAGGCTCGAGGGCGACTCCTCCGGCTACGAGACATGGCCTCCGACGGCGACATATCCTAGGCATCGGCGCGCTGGCAGCAGCAGGCCTCGCGACTCTGGCACACAAATCAAGCTTCGGCTGCACGCGGTGGGTCACGCCTCCGACTTGGACTGCGCCTCATTCAGTCCTGTATCGATCGCCCACCGCTCTGTTCTCTACCATCTCATCGATATTTGGCAACACCGACTCTGCAATGGCCTCGTTGACCCCGCCCCAGGCTGCGCCGTCGTGGACCCACTCGCCCGAGGACGTGCGGAGGCTCGCGAAGGAGCTCATCGACAATGACCGGAAGCTCATGGACAAGATCTCGTCGCAGAAGCCGGATGAGTGTACATTCGAGTCCGTACGTGGCACGCCAGTAGTATGCTAGAACGACTGACGAGCGTGTTGCAGGTATTCGTACGTGAAGTCGCCCCATCCTGTCATGCTCCGCCGCTGACGCGACCACACAGCTCGCGCTCGCGCACAGCGAGGCCAAGTTCGACCACGCTATGGAACCACTCGCTTTCTACCAGAACGTCTCCCCGTCCAAGGAGCTGCGCGACGCCTCTAACGAGGCCGAAGCGATGGCTCGCGAATACGGAGTCGAGGTGTCGATGCGTCTCGACCTCTTCAAGGCCAAGCAGGCTGCCCAGGAGAACATCAAGAAGTCAGGCCCAACGCTCACCCCGGAAGAGGAGCGTTTGGTCGAGAAGATGATCCTGGACGGTACCCGTGCTGGTTTGGCATTGCCCGAGGAGAAGCGCAAGGCACTCATGACGCTGAAGAAGGAGCTATCTGCTGCTTGCCTCGAGTTTAGCGTACGTCTGCGCTACATATCACACACAGCAGTCGACTCATGTCTGCGCCATAGAAAAACTTCAACGAAGAGAAGGTATGATTGAAGATGACAGGTCTATTCGTGTCGCTGACAGCACGCCAGGCTACTATTGCCTTCACCTCGGAAGACCTGAAGGGCGTACCTACAGACGTCGTTTCTGGATACAGCAAGCGGACCGACGACGGAAAGGAACTGTACGACGTTACCTTTAAGACTCCTGACATCTTCCCCGTCGTACGTTCACCGACCGCCCAGCATGTTATCCTGACTTGCTGATGTGATGTCTGCAGCTCAAATTCGCGGAAAACCCGTCCACGCGTCAGCGTGCATTCGAAGCGTACGAGTCGCGTCTCTCTATCAACGTCCCGGTTCTCGACAAAGTCCTCGACCTACGTCGGCAGATCGCAGATCTCCTCGACTATCCGACCTGGGCAGATTACATCACCGAAGTCAAGATGGCAAAGAGTGCCGACACTGTACGTGGATTCCTCGACGACCTCGAGCAGAAGCTCCGCCCCGTGGCGCTGAAGGAGCGCGAGATCCTGCTGGCGATGAAGCAAGAGGAGCACAAGGAACGCGGTCTGCCTTTCGACGGCGAGTTCAACATCTGGGACTACCGGTACTACGACCGCAAGTACGTCGAGAAGAGCCTCGACCTCGACGACATGCTCGTAAAGGAGTACTTCCCCGTCACAGTCGTCGTCCCCGCCATCCTCGAGATCTACCAGAAGCTGCTCGGCGTCAAGTTCGTCGAGGTCAAGGGCGAGACGTGGCACCCGGAGGTGCAGCAGTTCGCCGTCTGGGAAAGCGATGCCAAGGATGAGTCTGGCTTCGTGGGCTGGTGCTACCTCGACCTCTTCCCGCGTGGTGCGTAGCTCACGGCCATGCATTCGAGGCCACAACTCACTATGTCCGCAGAGTCCAAATACTCGCACGCCGCCGTCTGGGGCCTCCTCGCGGGCTACGAGCGCGAGGACGGCTCGCGGAGCTACCCGCTCGCGGCGATGGTCGCAAACCTCGCGAAGCCGACGCCGAACAAGCCCGCGCTGATGCGCCACGACGACGTCGTGACGTTCTTCCACGAGATGGGCCACGTCTTCCACGGGCTGCTCAGCAGGACGCGCTTCGCGCGCTTCCACGGGACCGCCGTCGCGCGCGACTTCGTCGAGGCGCCGTCGCAGATGCTCGAGAACTGGTGCTGGGAGCCGCGCGTGCTCGAGAAGATGTCAAGTCACTACGAAAAGAAGGAGCCCCTGCCCGCGGACTTGATTGAAAAGATCGTCAAGAGGTATGGTCTCCGCACAAATCGCATGCTCTGCCGCTGACGCTTTGGTAGCCGCTACGTCAACGTCGGCCTGTTCTACCTGCGCCAGCTCTTCTTCGCCAACTTCGACCTCAAAGTCCACATGGACAAGGGTCAGTCTCCTCACCATGTTTCACGCCCCCGCTGCTGACCGTATCCCGCCAGACGCGTCCGACTGCACGCAGCTCTGGAACACCATGCGCGAGAAGATCTCCCTCGTCTCCGCTGGGAAGCCGACGCCGGGCCAGGGCACCTTCGGCCACATCGCGGGCGGCTACGACGCCGGCTACTACGGCTACACGTACTCGCTCGTCTTCGCCGCGGACATGTACGCGACCGTCTTCAAGGCGGACCCGCTCGACCCCGCGCGCGGACAGCGCTACCGCGAGCACATCCTCCGTCCGGGCGGCAGCCAGGACGACCTCGTCTCGCTCAAGGTACGAGATAACGTGAAGGTGTCACGGATACGTCCGCTCATGATTCATCTCTACAGAACTTCCTTGGCCGCGAGCCGAACTCGGAGGCGTTTATCAAGGAGCTGTTCGGTGACAGCAAGTCAAACCTTTGAATGGTCAAACCGAGCACGGCTGTTGCGCTTGACGAAGTGTATTATAGCGAGATATAGCTCTTTTTCACCGAGTATCTCTCTCTTACTGGACTATCTTGTCCGTACGTCCTCGCGTATCCTGAGTTGCCTTGCCAGGCTCGAGGGGACAGCGTAGTCAAGCATGAGGTGAGTGGCGAGGCATTCGTGCGGCACAAACGTACCCCAATAGACATTTACATTGCCCGCTAAATCGCACTGTACGTTCCCTGAAAAGCTGATCTTACGGCATCGTGCTCACGCGCGGTAGTACCGCCCGTAAGGTGGGCACAAGTCAGATCCCATTTGCAGGGCTGCCAGCGCTGACCTTACACGCGTAGCACCGGCGAACGCAGGTCATCGTGCCTGCAGTGCCTTCAGGTATAAATAAGGCTCGTCAGCCTCCCACTTCCCCACTGACGCGTCATGGATTGCTTCCCTGTCGAGACTTGGCTGCACATCGTAGCTCTAGCCTGCACGGACGGAGGGCGCACCGGACGCGCGCTGTCGCTCGTGTCTCGCAAGATGCTCTCCGTCGTCGACCCCATTCGCTTCCGATGCGTCTTACTCGCCCACGAAGACCAGCTGCGCGCGTTCAGTCGCGTGCTGGGCGCCCGCGATCCCTCACCAACGATCCATCACCTTCTCATCTTCGTCAAGAAGCACAGTGGAGGAGAGGCCGGAGTCAGAGATAGCACGGAAAACTTCGAGAACTCCCTCCACAAAATCATCTCGGTCGCGGCGCCAACTGTGCAGACACTCGCTGTCCACGGCATCACCAACGATCTCGGTCTCTGCAACCTGGTTTTCCCTGTGCTCCACGACCTCGCTATCGACGCGCTGCCGTCGAATACTGCATCGCACGCCTCGTGCTTCCCGTCCCTGCGGCGCCTGCACATCAGCTCGCACTCCCGCCGGCGCGACTTCTGGGCGGACCTCGCGCGGTTCGCGCCCGCGCTCACCCATCTCCGCCTCTCCGGCCTCACCCAGGAGGCCTCCCTCTCCACTTTCCTCCGCGTCCTGCTCAAGCTTCCCGCCGAGCGGTGGTCCTCCAACGTCGTCGTCGCCGGCGCGGACAGCATGGACGACGCGGGCGAGGAGTGTGCCCCGGAGGACCCCGCCGTGGCGGCCGCCGTGGCGAGGCTCCCTGCCCTAAGGCATGTCGTCGTGCAGCCCCTGCGGCTCGAGTACGAGGGCTGGTGTGGCGAGGGGCCGTTCCTGCATGGGCTGATGAAGAACGGGCTGCAGCGCATCGCGTCGGCGTGTGCACAGCGTCAGGGTACCAGGAACATGTATCTGCTGCAAGATGGGCCACGATACAGCCTTGAAGACGCACGCAGGGATTGGTTGGATGCTGTGGAGGGTGGGGAGGGTCCGTGGGCAGAAGGATCGGATGCCAATGCGCGTACATGAGCCGCCGAGGCGAGCAGAGTGTAGGTCATGGATCATATATCAACCTTGTCACTCGAGCGATCGCTAAAGTTGGATTGTCAGGTACACCGGTGTGAACGTGGCACCTATCCCATGCGAATAGCGGGTATCTAGACGTATACAAGAGACGTACATTGTCAATTACAAGAAATCCCTTCGCTCCGCTCCGGGGAGGAGGCTACTCTACAACGAAACCCCTTTGCTTCGCTCCGACTGGAAAATCGATTGCACGCTCCAAATCAAACGGCATCCTCAGCACAAACGTTGCACGACGATATTGTTAGCCACAGCCTGAGCTAGATACCGCCGAGATCGTATGACACTGTCAATTCTGCGTCTACCGAGAATGCTGTGACATTCCTGTCCTGCTTCGATCCCATCGCGCTGTCTGCGGTAAACTACTGCTCAGTGAGATTGCTGAATATGCTGCGGTAGACCGCACAATGTCCATAGACCGCGGCGATCCTCCACAACATTGATGTCGCTTGATTAGGTCCCAGCAATGCTACTACAGGAATATATTTGCGTTAAAATGCTAATAGACATGCAGAAGCGGAGTACAATACGTGGGGTACCATGCAGGACAACCGCTCGAACACGCGATGAAGCGAGATGCTAACATCTGTCATGCACGCAGCCGAGAAGGTCAGTCGCGAGTTTGAGAGGTGGTAGGAGCACGCACGGTACGTGCAACCACCTATGTAGCAGCCTGCTTCAGACGTGCTTCCGGGGATCGTGGTACACAGCTGCTGATACGACGGTCACGGCACCAAGGACTCCGAGGTCGAGCGCGCCCGGCCGTGCGTCTCGATCACTCGGTTTGACGATCAGCACTCATCCCCATCGTATAGGAAGAGCACGCACCCGCAATCACGGCGTTCCGTAACCCATGATGCGCGCCATCCGAAGTGGGCCAGGAGTGGTTGACGGCACTCATGAGCATGCTCGCGTTGAGCGTACCGAGCTAGGACGTTGAAACGGCCGCAAGAGGTGCATAGAGCGCGCCGAAAGTGCTTTCCACAATGGCTGCGTTCTGCGGCGGTGCGGTTAGGGATATCACTGACCGGGAGCCCGAGAAGGCCCACGATGGACAGCTTGCATGGGTTTCTGGGTTACGTTCGGAGCGATTCCTGCGTGTGCGGTCAGTATGTTCCGTAAGAAAACGACGGACTGCGCTCCGAAGACCTGTCCGGAGAACTCGGCGGCTCACATGAAGATACCGCGGGATCTGGGGCAGCAGCGGGCCCGCAGAGATGCCGTTCGAGCTGAGCCCAGAGAAAAGTCAGCACGAAGCGGCACAGCAGCGCTTTGTGCCGCCAGCGGGTGCAAGTTCTTGCGAGTGAGGCGAGCGGCGCCGCACTCGCGTCGCCCGCAATGGTGCCCACGACGGACACCGCAGCGTCCTCGGCCGCGCACTTGGCGTCCGCGGTCACATGAGGTCCAGCAAATCGTACTACGCAGTGCTGGAATGCGCGCGCACCGAGAGCTCAATCGCCTCGGCAACCGGCACGAGCCCTATCACCCGGACGCAGCTGATGTGGGAGCCACGTCGCCGCATATGCCATGCAGCTGGGAGGCGGAGTCGGGCAGTACGCTGCGACGCTCGAGCTCTACGCGAGCGATGCCGCGAGCCCGTGTGCGGCAGCGGCTAGAGCGAGTGGACTGAGCTGCGCAACGTCTGTCAGTGGGCTCGGTGTGTACGTCCTTCGCTCTGCATAACCCCGGTCCTGTGCCATCCCGCGCGCCGTGCACCAACGGTGCCACCTCTCCGGCTCCCTGCGGTGCGCGCATGGGCTCGACCTTGTGTCCAGCTCGGAGTCGGAGTCTGACCCCGACGTATAGACCGTCTCTGCCTCTACTGCCAGCCTCCAGCACGACCAACCGGCGTGCAGCTGGCCTAGCGGCCCGTCCATGCGCTTTCGCGCGCCCTGCTCGTACCATAGAAATTGCCGCACCCCTTCCGTGCTACGCAAATGATCATTTATCAAGTAATGGGGACAGAGCCGGGACCGTGAACGGAACACACACCTCTGATGGAAGACAGAACGGGACATCGGGGCATGGTGGGGTGGTGAAAGGAGAGAGAAGAGGGGGGAAGCTCGAGGGACCGGCTGCCCTGGACATATAAATATTGTTTCGACCCAAGAAAATTGCCGTTGGGTTGCCACGTAGGCGGCCGTCAACGTGAGCGTGGTGGATGATTGGACGCATGAGACCCGAGTTCGGGACCGGAGTGATCAGAGGGGTATATAGACTGGCTGAGGTTCAGACGGGCATCCCAGGTCAATATACCTCACGATGTACAGTTTGAATAGAATTGTTACCTACGGTCGATGTGCATAATAATAGAGTAATCATTGCCGCAATCTACATAGAATCATGGTTTATAACAGCCTGCTCTAGTCCTCGCTTACAAGTCCGTAACTACGGACACCAAGCTATACTGCGTCGCGGCACATTAATCAACAATGGACATATTTTATTCGGCGTCGGCTTCGTCACGCACTCGGAGCGTACTACGAGCTCTTTGCGGTCTCCCACTGCACGGTAGAAATCAGCTCGACGTTATTGAGAGCGCATGGATCGAGTTTGACGGAGAAAGGACATGTTTGCTTGATCACGTATGTGATCCGTGACAATGGCTGTCAGCTCCGGGCTACTGAGACTACCACAACTGATGACATCCAAGCCTCCCAAGCGGTGCACTCATCGCATAATACGATGCTCGAGTTATCCGTGCCGATCACACGAGTCTGTGCGTCTGCTGCTCGCGTGGCCCACCATGGCTGGTAACTCTATCCTCGATTCTCCCACCGATGGCACTTTGGGTCCGCACCGCCATCTCCCGTCTACCCCACTCACTCTGTCATGTTCGAATGGTTTTGCGGACGGCGTACTCCAGACAAGATCTACGCAAAGAGCCTCGAATTCCTAAACATAGGCTATCCCCTCTGGCGACCCGAGCCCGACGAGTCACTGGGCGAAACACATGTATGCGACGTCGGGTTCGTGCGCGAGGGCAAGTTTTTCCGCCTACTCAACTTCGACGTCTCCGCCGCCGAGAAGGAGGTTACTTGTGAGGGACCTTCTTTTGAAGACATCGAACCACTGCCGCCACACGCAATCGTGTTCGATAGGACGAAGGGCATCGTATCTGCGGGGCACTACTCAAGTCATAGCAAGGATGGAGACATGGCGCGTGCAGCAGTAGGAATGTACGCACTCTAAGCTTCCCGGAAATATATTTCTCTCAGACAAATCCTCCCAGAACTCCTGCAACCGGAGCGTCTGCTGGAATCGATGCCAAGTACAGCTTTACTGGAACACAGGGCGCGGCCCTTACCATGCAAAGCGCAGCGGACTTCGAAGGCATAGTTCCTAGCCTCTTCATAAAGCGGTACATCCTACGCAATCACGAGAGATGGTGTACGTACGCTCGCGATGTGCGGCATCTGGATATCAAGCCGAAGGATATCGTCGTGGTGAGCGGTTGCACCAAGACCGCTCCCGACTGGTCTATCACTGTCTTTGGTCTCAGTAGGAAGACAACTGCTGGGGTGTCTCTCGGAGCCAGCGCTGGTCCCGCAGCTGCCGAAGTGCGCGGCTCACACACTGTCTCTGTGACAAGCTCGTCAATTCATCGCCAAGGCCCAGGTCCTCCACCAGGTCCCACCAAGAGTCGTCGCCGTACAGCGGTGGCAGACGTCCAGAAGAGCCACTGTGTTGGAATACGGCGTCTCAAGATTCGGACGCGGTTCCTGACTATGCCGAAGATCGTTGCGGGCGCAGGCTACCATCAGCTTCCAGGTCCCGGCGATGAGAGCGGTAACCTCTCAAATGCAGCAAACGCGACAAGCTTACAGGAAGACCCTCAAGGCAGCTTGTGGGGCATGGTGCGAGAGGTGAAGACATCCATCTGATGTAGCTTTACTCCGTTAATCAAATATAAATCAGTCTGACCATATTCCCGACTTGTTGGACGCCCTTTTGGACTACATGCTTGAGGTGATCACAATGCCATGCGATAAGTCCTGATCCTCATGATGTTCGCCTTGCAGGTATCAGGAGCTACATCCGTCGCCGCAAGCGACAATGATGTGGAGAAAATATTGGTGTGTATACGTTCACCCCGCTAATTCCGATTTAAGCTGAGTGTTCAACGTACTATGTCACTATGTTGCCGGCAGGGTGGTAGACATGTCCTAGATTTCTCCAGTTACCTCCGGCACATCAGCAAGTTTACGGTACAAGTTACAGATGGAGGTTTGTTGCTTGTAGTGATGCCTGCCAATGGTACGAATAGCTGATGTGCTGATTGTTACTTGTAGTCGGGCATATCGAAATACAAGACCTAGTATGCGACGAGCAGAAGGCACAATTTTCAACCCAATTCATCAAGAAGGCGGATATAAGGAAGTGGCCAAACATCACTCTGCAAGCCGCTGGAAAGCTGGAAGATTGTCAAATTTCGTACAAACCGTCGCGGGGAACTGACACGCACTTCGCCAAATACAAGACAGTTGTGTTTGGTGATTTCAATTCGATGCAAAGTACGTGAGGAGTCGTCTACCATGCTGACCAGCCAGTGCACTACTAATGCATTGTCTGCCCTCTGTCACAGTCAACGACGCGGACTGCGTCTCAATATCCGCCAACGGCAAGCTGCTCGCAGCAGCGATCGGCAACACGATCGCTGTCTGGAGACTCCAGGACGGCCTCACCGTGCAACGGCTCGAGCGAGACGGGCATACAGAAACCATCCAGCAGATCGCATTCTCGCCAGACGGCCAGCACGTCGTCTTGGGAGCCGACGACAGACTTGCGCTCGTCTGGGACGTCAAGACCGGCGACGTCGTGCACCGCTTGGAGGGGCACAAGGCGACTATCTACTATGCCGCGTTCTCCCCCGATGGCACGCGCATCGCGACCCGCTCCAGCGACTCCGAGCTGAGGATGTGGAGCGCCTCGAGCGGCGAATTGCTTTATGCCAATACGGATCTCAAGTCATCTAGTAGCGACGAGATTCTTTTCTCTCCAGATGGCTCGCGGCTTGCTGCACACTCGGACACCTCGAGCGGACACAGCGCTATGGCGGTCCTGGACTGCTGTACAGGCGAGCGCATCGCGATGCTGCGCAAGCAAGAGATCTATCGCATGGCGTTCTCGCCCTCGGGAGACCGCATCGTGACAGGGTCCAGGGACGGCAGCGCATGCGTGTGGGACGCGACGAGCGGCAAGGCGCTGCTCGAGCTGAAGGAGCACATGGACGAAGTCAACGCGGTGGCATTTTCGCCTGATGGCGGCGAGGTCGCGACGGCGTCGGAAGACGGGACGGTCGTGACGTACGACTCGCGCACTGGCGAGCGGCGTTTCAAGTTCCGTGTCGAGAGCGTCCCGGGCGAGGACATGGAGGTGGTCTACACTGTGGCGTACTCGCCCAAAAACGAGTTCATTGCGTGCGGCGCGTCGGATGGCTGCGTCCGTGTCTGGAACCACAAGACCGGCGCGTTTGTGGCGACATTTCAGGGACACAATACTGATGTTTGGCGTGTGATGTTCACACCAGATGGGTGGGACGTCTTGTCGTACGGAGGTGATCATGTCGTACGAATGTGGAGTGTACGTGACGCGCTACGCCTCTCATAGAGTACGGACGCGCGAGCTATGTAGTAGTACCCGAATATTATCATCCTTCGAGCGATTCCTGATGCACAGTGGCAGGACACACGCTGCAGCGCAGTACTGATTTATATCGCCTCGACTCATGTCTTACCGGGGGGAGATGCCTTGAATCCATGAATACTGAACGCCGTCGCAGCATGCTGCAGCTGGCGGAGGAGCATTTTGTACTGCTCACTTACTTCACGGAATTGGCGGCAAACATATGGCCGTCAACATCCGCTACGCTGGATAAAATGCCCTGCAGGCATACTTATAGGGCAAGATACGAAGCCCCACATTATCTCGCACAACCTTACATGCCTGTACTGTGCTTTTCATACGCTTCGTACGCCATATGGCATAGCATGTCGCTCCTGTGGAAGGTGCGTCAATCGGAACGGCCGTCAAGGCCGCGAGACCTTGGAGAGAGTTGCCAAACCCGTGGCAATGAATGTCCCAACGACGTCCTAGCAGAACAATATGCGTAGACATTATGGTGATGCGCACGAAATGTGTAGCACGCGCGCCGCAATACGGCCCACAATAGCGTTCACACAGTGTTCGCTTCGTCAAACGGTCCACAGATTGGGAGTCGCTGGGGGAATCGGTCACAGCGAACCGAGGAACATTCCTCTAGTGCATGTATAGATCGTTCGAAGTCCAGTGAGAGCGGTTCTCAGCCCATACGGAGCGCATATAGTCACCTATCGAGGTGCGGAGGCGCATGACATGGGCTCTGGCGCACAGCAGCAACGCCACAAGATCGCGTCGGTGGTGCCACATGGCCGCGAGCCCAGGAGCCCGAGCGACGTGAGCCACAGGCGTACTCAAGACACGATCAGTCGCACGGGCACCCGTCTGCTCACGGCGTCGCGAGGTTGTGCCGGGTGACACGCGGAATGGAAGCGCTACGCAATGCAGCAGAGGATTGCCCAGTTCGGCACTGTATGCACCCTTATGTCCTCGCCTCCGGAAGCATATGCCGAGGTGACATGCGGAATGCAGACATCGTGTCGGCGCCCTGACACGTCTTGCAGCACGATCACTCACCAAGCGATCGTAAAAGGCCACCAGATCGTTGTTGCGCCACCCACGTTTGGTGATACATACACTAGGCAGGCCCAGCATGCGCAGAGCGTCACAGGTCTGGCGGCAGGCCGCCGCCGCAGCGCGGAGCAAGCCATCCGTGCGCCCCGTACTCGACCCATACTTGTTGGGCGGCGACTATGGGACCGCGACGCCCCTCCGCAGGCCGCCCGGGCGATCTCTCCTACTGCTCCACATACTGCGCGCGCTTTGGCTGGATCCAAGCACGGACGCCTGCGACTGTCGAGCAGCCTGCACGATAGCGTTTGACCCTAGGCAGGCCGGCTTCGAGGCGGGCGATAGGATTGCTCAGTGTCAGCGCGGCCGCGGATATCAACGAAGAGGGAGGAAGCACGAGCGTCGGATTCCCGTCGCGGAGCCTGCTCGAGGCAAAATGACCGACTAACAGTCGCTTTGCCTACGTAGCGAGAACGACGTATATTGCGAGGGAGAGGACAATGTGTATGCTGCCTGGAGTTTATTGTCAGCGCGACGATCCGTCCACTGTGATGTGACACACACCTAATCCCGTTATTAGGCGACACATAGCCCTCTCGCGATTGCCCAACATATATCCCTATGTCGCGCATCGAACCTTCTGCTTCGGGATTGTCAGTGCCAGGCTGCCAGTCTCAGACCGTCCGAAGAAGATGGACTCACCGCTGCGATCGCTGTCCTCGGGACGTGCTGCTAAGCTTGCCAATCGCAGCACCATCGACTGAACGTAGCGCTGTCCGCCGACCGGTCTCAGAGTACCGCGCAGGAGCCCCCATTGTCCAGCGCGCATGCCGCCCTTGGTGCGCAGCGCCGAGGTGCTGAGAAGATCCTCCGGAGGGCGCCGGCGTCGCAGCGCGCGGACAGACCATTGATTGCGAGCGGTCCTCGAAGCGCATCGTGACCGTCTGCGATGTATCAGGACCGTAGACGCAGCATGCTGGGCGGCCATGCGAAGGCGGGCTAGGGATTTCGCGAGCTGAGGCCTGTGAGCGAAAGACGGCAGAACATGGTACGGAGATACACTTACGGGATGACGCACATTTCGTGGCAACACTAAGGATCGCCGCCCTAAAAGCGACTGCAGGAGCTGCGATTGCCGTCGGTGTCGGTGTCGGGCACATGGTCGGGAGCATTGCCGAGCCGACCGGCAGCGCGTCGGTTACCGGTGTATGTATCATCATGTGCGGGCGGGCCTGGTGCAGTCGAAGTCCGTCAGCGCTGCTCCGAGGTAGCAAGCGGACGGTAATACGCACCTGAAAGAATCATTTGCGCCGAGATCTCAGCTAATATCGTCCTGCTGCGGTCAGAGACTCTCGTCCGACGCCGAGAACGCAGAGCTCGACATCCTGGATCATGGCGGTGCACTCCGCGTGCACAAAGCCTGAAAGCAGTCAGCACTGGGGCGTGGAGCAAAGGGCATGTTGATACTTACCGTGGGAGACAATCGTAGCACATCACGACGCTTAATGAGCTGTGGGTGCTGCAATTGAAGCGAGTCATCCAGGCGTAACTCGGAGTGCCCTGTCTTGGCGGGATGCTAACGCAGTTGAACGGAATCGAGACAGTCATTGAGGTCATCACTGCATGAAGAGCGTCAGCCGCAAAGCATACATGGTTTCAGGAAGCGTACCTCTAGCCAGTGCTCTCAGTCCGGGTCACCTTCGACATGCCCGTCCATCTGCTCGAGAACGAGCATGATCCAGCGCCGATGTTCAACCTCGAGCGATGCTACCTCGGGCTAGCGTGCGCGACGGAAGTGCCGCGGAAGCGCGCTCCTTTGGAGGCTCATAGACGGCGTAATCGGCGTCGGAAGAGAACGCCTCGACGTCGGCGGAACGCGGACGTGCAGGCGTGTTCAGCACTGCATGCACCATATCCGCATCCGTCGCCGCGGGCTGGGAGATGCACTAGCTGCCTCGCACACTGTTCAGACCGTCGAGAGTTTGCGCTCGGCTTCTGCGGATGGGTTGAGCGGTGCGTCACGTGCACACGGATGAGGCACGCACCTAGCGGTATGGGGTATCAAGAAACTCTTGCAACGCCGTCTGCAGTCTCAACGAGCTCCTGCGGCTTCTCATTGGCCAAAGCTACGCCTATGCAAGTGACCTCGAGAGCCCGAATAGACTTCTCGCCTAAGAGTGTGCTGGGGTATCTCGACACTTAGCTGATCATCCTGCGCGGAGGTAAACGAGCGTACCCACCATTGTCGCTGAGTTGCAAGCCTTGTCTTGCACTTGATAGGGCGCGGAGCGATGTCTCCAGCATTGTGTTTTCGCTCATGCCGTGGGGACTCATGCATGATTCCGGTGTAAGTTGACCCTGCAGCACTTCCGCGAGCGTCGACGGCGTCCTCAAGCCAGTCGCGCGGAATACCAACCAAAATGAGCGACACCTTAAGCGTCCCCAATAACCTCGTCAGTAATTCTAGTCGGTAGTTCCGACGCGACGGACGGCCTCCGATACATACGCCTTCGTGTTGCATCCACGAAGGCGCATCGTGCACGCGTTTTCAAGCGTTGTCGCTGACTCCTCGCATAGTCCTGAGGGTTATCCCGGGTAAGCACATGCAGGATAAAGCCTAGCTGTAGGGTTCCTTACCGCCATGGGAGGGCAGCATTGTTGACACAGCCGAACATACGGCCGTCGCACGGTGGACGAAATAGGCCGAGTTTCGGGCAAGGCCCGAGTCTTGGTGGAAGGGTGATGCATCACATAGACTCTGGCCGGGCAGAGGCGTGCCGATACTCGAACAGTGAGCGTGTCCGCCGAGAGATAGAGCGAGAGCAACGGAGGGGACGGATGAGCGGAGGCCGGATCGTCACCGGGCGCTCGGCCCTCGGCAGGGAGGCTTCGATCTAGATCCTAGATCTTACGATCGACAGCTCTTTGCCCACGCTCTGCTCGCGCCGCCGCCGTCTCTCCTTCCGCCTTCGAGTAGCCTGCCAGCCGTCCACCTCCAACGCGCCTCGTCTTCCCATCGACAGCATCCATCGCCTGACAACATCGCCAAACCGGAGGCCTTGACTCTCGTCGCAACAGCTGCCGCAACCACGGCAACCCGCGCACGACTGGACGTTCACCTTTCCCGCACGCGCTCTTCCTCGAGCAGATGCTGCCGTCCGCCTGTGCCTGTGCATTATGGACCTCCCTGCCTGCCATTGCGCCCCATAAATACCACTATGGACGAATAGAGGGCAACGACGACCGCCGCACCTGCACGGCGCGCGGAGGATTGGAGCGGCGAGGTGATCGGTCGCGGGACTCGAGCGATGTCGAGGTGAGTAACATCGTCGTCTTGCCCATATTTATCCCTGAGTCGTTGTCAAACTGCAGTCACAACAATGCGAGGTTTTTCTGCTAAACATCAAAGTCACCAACACCATTCATCCAGAGCCGCGCCGCAAGACGCATGCGCGAACGACCTCAAATCCTTCGCCTGTCAACTCGTACTACAAGCCCTCCGTATCGACAGCTGCAACTTGCCACCAGGCCGGCGATGACGAGGAGGAGGACGCTTAGCAAGACGATGCATACGCTCACGAAAGACACGCTCACAACGGACGAGCACGCAGGCGACCTGGGCGACGTCCTGCGCCTCGTCGACGCTGTCTACGGCTCCGACATTGGCAACGATGACAACCTGAAGATCCACATCGTTCGCCGCGTGGGCGCGAAGGACGCGAGCACACACGGCGTAGAAGATTCGCTCGTGCTCACCGTGGCAATCTGCGATGGGGCACGCCGCTCGCCGAAGTCACGAATCGGCATTCGGGGGCGCTACAGAGGGGATGGCGGGAGAGGACCAGGGAGAGGGCCGGAACCTGTACCCTGGGAGAGGCTCGAAGCTCAAAGTCTACATCCAGGGCGACGTGGACCGGAGACCACTGGCGGAGTACGGGCCGTGGACGCAAGAAGAACGAGGGGAAGAACAGGCTGCGGACGCGTTTGACAGGTACGTTTATTCGGCAGTTCGAGGCTCCCCGTGCTCAGTCGTTCGTGACTAGATCCACGACAAAATGTCTAGCTACGGGCTCGTCTCAGCTTGAACAGCTCGTTATCCATAACAGTAAGTATCTGAACCTCAAACGAGTGTTGCACAGCTAATGAGCGTGGAACAGCCCGCGGTCTTAGACAAGCCCCAAGCGGTCCCGGCTAAGAGCTTCCCGCCGCTGTCCAGGGCCTTCTCCGCCCGAGATCAGCCCACGAAGCGTCCGCTCGACGGCACGATGGAACATATCTCGGCCCTTCCCACCGCCACCAGCTCCGCAAACCGCATACACACATTTCTCGCGAGTAGCGCAGCCGAGACCTCCGGAACCGCATGTAGGGCTGCGCGGATTCATTGCTCTACCGCCAACGAAGCGCGTGCTCTAGATCGCGCGCAACCAATCTCTCACAAACCTCAAACCCATCTGGGGCATCAAAGACAACGATATAGGGACCAGCTGCCGGTGCACGTGGCGCACGTCGACCAGCGACGCGGCCTCCTGCATGTCGAGCGCAGCATCGTTGCTGCGCCCGCCGTTCCGCTGGTGCGTACGCTTCCTGTGCGATCATGTGTCCGTGCTCATGGTATTCTAGCTCCAGCACCTTGTCGATTCTGCTCACAACATGACATGCGTACGCTTCGTATTTCATCCAAGGCGGTATGCGAGCTCTGACAAACGTCCCGCAGGCTGTTCAAGCTCTTGCGCTCCACCACACCTACCATGTTCCAGACCATCTTCGTTCACATTGAGACACTCCTCTCATCGCTGCCCGCCCGACGTGCGGTATCAAAGGCGTCAATGTTCAGGGCGGCGACGTGATAAGCATCCTCGAGCTCCTTCAGCACGTCGTCAATGACTGCTCAAGGACCTCGGCGCGCCCATAACGCCCAAGTAGCTCCTCGTGCACGTTCCACGGCTTCTCCAAGTTCTCCGCTAACACGCTCGCACAGATACACATCGACTACTCGACCGTGGGCAGCTTCGGCCCCGCCGCATGGGCATCAACATTTCAGACCCGGTCTGACCTTCACATCGTCGCAAAGAGCGGCTCCCGACTCGGCGTTATTCTTCCCGTTCTCCTCACCCGCCCCAAACAAGGATGACCTGCATATCTGTAGCCCCTCCCAATCCGTGTTCACCCTCTTGTATGCTGTCCGTCTCTTACAGGAGTAGCGTAGTTCATGTACTTTAGCTTCGAGTCGTGCAAAGTGCTGGCAATGATACGTCTGTCGGGACCGGCAGGGCCGACGAGACGCATCTTCATCGTTTGCTTTGCGCTGCACACGCCGGCTTCGAAAGCGTAGCCGATATATATTCGTCGCTCGACAGAGTATATCTACGTGATATGCAACCGATGTACTACAAATCCTGGGATGTGTCGCGGATGACATGAGAACTGCGATTCCTCAAGGAGGTCGCGGGAGTATCGTAGGCGGCGCATTGCGAACGTAGCAGAGCATTACTAGTTCCGTAGAGACAAGGACCCGACGTTCAAGAAGATCTTCGCGACGTCGCAAGACATGATCCTTGAAATAGCCATAAGATCAGTATGGTATAGGGAAGCCTCAGCCTATCGCAAGAGGCCAAAAAATTGCTGCTAGCGGTGGGACGAGGGCATTTGAAGTTGCGATCGCGTGGCTTTTGGACCCCTCACGCCAGTGCGCAGCGGGCCGGTAGTTGAGTACCGCGTCCAACATGCGCTAGCGCACGTACCCATGGCACTTCGGACATATATCCGGGATATGGCGTCCGCGGGCAATATGTATACTTCAACGCCCTATCAGCCCACCAGTCCGCACGACAAAGCGCGAAAACACGCACCTCCACTTGTTGTGCCACACCCCGCGCACGTACTGGTAGCAGCAGTCCATCGAGACGGCCTCGAGCAGCCACCACCGCTTGTCGGCGACGAACTGGTCGTACAGCGGAGCGAACACCTCGCGCACCGCCGCCTCGTGCACCGCGTCCGTCAACGCGTCGCTTGCCCCGCTCGCCGCGTCCCCGATGCAGAACGCCCCGAGTAGCTGCTGCCCCGCGCCATGCACCGTGGCGCGCCCCGCGCCGCTCCCCGCGACGCCGAGCACGGGCTTGCGCGGGCTGCAGGTGGCGGGGCGGGCGGGCGGAGCGGGCGGCGTGATCGGGGGCCCGGGGCCCGCGAAAGTCGCGGCGGGGGCAACCGGACGCGCGCAGCACTGTCGAACGCGAGACCGCACTGCGCCTGCACGACGTGGCGCACCGTCCAGCGGAGCGAATTGTCCGCGAGACAGCGCTAGGCGCCGTTCCGCACGGTGCCACCGCCGACGTCTGCACTGTCGTCAGTGTACTCCGTGGACAAAGGAAAACGGCGCGCTCACCGCCATCGTAGCCTGCGAGCCAGACCTCGAGCACGTGCGTTCGCCCGATGCTGTTGCCCGGGGGTCATCGCGCGTCTGAATCGTCGTGGTGAACTTCGTGCGCTTCCACGGCTCCTCAGGCTGCTCGTGCGGCAGCGTCTTGCGCTTGAGGAGGGCCGTCCACACCCACTTCTCGCGTCCGCTGGGCGCAGGGTCGTGCTGAATTTTGCGTTGCTCCTCTTCTCAGCGGGGCCTCTTGCCCTCTTTGTCGAAGGAGACGTCGAACATCGCGGACATCGGCGTGTTGTTGTCCGGGACCCCGGACACGTAGGGGACGATGAAGGCTGCGTTTAGTGTCAGGCAGTGGTACAGGCTTGGCCAGAACTTCCACGAGCGCCGCGCTGCGCTCAGCCGAAGGAACACGCGAACGCGGCGAAACTTCAGACCTCGTCGAGCGAGAGCGCGTGCCGGAACGTTTTGATCGTGGTGTTCATCGTCGTAAACGGTAGCATCTTGCTCCGGATGAGACCCGCGCTCGCAACGGTGTCCCACACGCACACGATCTCGACGAGCACGCTCTGGCAGAGCGTGAGCTTGAAGACCATGGCAAGCTCCCGGCCGTCCTTGTCGCAGTTTTTGCACAGGTTGTACGTGATCAGGAGCCGCTCGGGGTTGTCCGCGGGCAGCAAGGCAGTCTGCACCACGCTCAGCTACCTTCTTTCTACTCAAGTAGCAGACCAACGCACCTTGCGACAGCGCCTGCGCCGTGCACGCCCCGCGGGACTCCCGCGGGAGAAGCCTGCAGCGCGCTGTCAGCGGCTGTCCGACACAATCATGATCACGCCCGCGACGCACCAAATATACAGATCCTGTCCCTGGACGATATTTCTGCATGAGGGACGTATAGCCGCCGCGGAAGTGCGCGTCGAGGTACCTGGCGCGGGTGGGCGGTCAGCGGCGCGCGTGCACGCGGCGCAAGCAGAGAAGGCGCACCAGGCAATGGCCTCGTCGAGCATCGTCGTGCCCTGCTGGAGGAGCGGCCGAGCGCGTCAGCGGCGCTCCTGCGAAGACGCGCTGCTTTGGCGTACCTGGTAGTAGCATAGCTGCTGGTCTGTGTCGTCTTTCTTGAGCAGCGAGTGGAATGTCGTGATACATGTATTCTGTGAGGCGTCGAGTGTCAGCTGGAGCTAGATACGCTTCCCCACATGAGAAAATGACGCGTACCTTGCCGTCATACTGGTTTGACGTCCCGTCAAAACAGAGCACAAGCGTGCGCTGTTTGGCTAGCGCTGCGAGGGAGTCGACGCTCATGCTCGGCGGTACAGCCACAGGCTCGACGGCGCGGGCTAATGCGACGGCGGGTGCGGCGGCGGCGGCGGCGGCGGCGGCGGCGACTGCCTGCTTTGTATGGGTGGACTCGGCGACAAAGGTCACATTGGCGGATGTCGAGGTCGAGGCGCTCATCGTGCACAGGGTGCGCTGGCCTATCTGTATGCGCGGGCGGCGTGCAGGGTCGTGTGGCAATGGCGGATGCGTGCTTTGATGATACGTGCGCGAGGTCACAACCGGGCTCGAGAAGGCGGCGTCGGACGACGGGGTGGAGGTATGCCAGGGCGCGAGCCAGGTGAGCGTATGTAGCATCGCGGGCTTGGGCCAGAGGCTGTCCGACAGGGTTCACGCCCCCACAGCCAGCTGCTCGGTCCCATATTCGCACATGGCCGCCGCCGCGCGTGATAGCAGGGCGCACAGGAACGATAGGCCTGCATCTGCAGAACTGGTGCGCGCGTGGAGGCGATGTCGATGGATCCGAGTGGCATGGCTGTATGGACGCGTGGCATCCGGAGAAGAGCGCGCGAGTGACGCACCGCAGCGGTTCTCGCCGGTGCCCGAATTATGGCGCGTTCTGCGGAGTGTTTGATTCAGCGCAGCGGAGGAGACGGTCGAGCTGCCCAGAGTGAGCAAAGCGCGAAGGCCGGGTGAGTGATCCGAGTGCGCCGATCAAGATCTCACGATCGACACTTCGTTCCCACGCTTTCACCTCTTCGGCGCGGTCGTTGACGCGGCCACCACTCTTCCCGCCTTCCAGCAGCCTCCCAGCATCCTATCCTCAATCTGCCCGCGCTGTTGGTGGCATCCCTTGCCCAGCAATATCGTATAGATACACGGTCCCGACCGTTGTCTCAGCAGCTTCCGTGAAGACGGACAGGCCCTCGACCACGTCTCAAAACCCACGCCCGCGCCCTTCCTCCGCTAAACAATGCCCTTTGCCCTGAGCCGACGCGGCCACGTCTCCACATAATAACACTGCACTTCATGTTTTGACGCGAATAATTGTGCAAGATGGCGGCGCGCGGATAGGCGTGCACGACGCACAGGAAATTGCAGCAGTTGGACGACCGGTCGCGCGGAATGGGCTCTTTTAACGTCAGTATTCGGTGCTGTTTGCTCTCTCTTGAGCTCACATAGGCTGACGACGATCTAAAGCGCTACCAGAGTGAGGTACGCCTGTTCAACATTGAAGAACAAATGCCGCGCCATAGCGGGCAGCTTCGTGATACGGACGCGCGAACGACATTGCGAAGCACCACTGCGGTCGTTGACGCACGAGACTCGAAGGCCTGGATGATGAGACGGAGTACCGCGCGGGAGGGTGGTGGTCTACTGTGTAGCCAGGATCTATTGCGAGGCCGTCGTTCTGCTGGTGCGTATGCTTTCCATGCGACCGATCTTCTGTGCTCATTCTCACTCAGCCCCAGAACCGCCGCAGATGCCGCACGGCTACAGGAAAGGATGGGCTCCGCAAGCTCGGTCTCCGTCGCTGATTACCGTACAACTGGTCAGCTCTGGGCACGCCAGTTATCAGTCTTCCCAAGCGCGATATCCATCCTGAACCGACGCCCTACGCAAGTACCAAGGAACATGATATATCCGCATCCCTTCCCGTCCGCGCGGATACCTTTGCCTCAGACGGCCGACGTCCGTGCTGCTCTTTGCCTTGCCACACGACTCAGCGTCCCGGTTCGCTCAGACAGCGACGTCAAGTGATTCGTCAGACCTACTCACTGCGTCTATGCCGCGCTACCGCGGTCGCCGCCGCGACTTGTCCAGCCATGTCCTATTTCATTCCCTCCCCGGATCGCGCGCCGTCCTTGGGACGCATCGTCGGCCTCTCACGCTGCGTCCTCTTGATCCCGCTCCTCGACGAGTCTACTGCCACCCCGTTGCGCGGCGCCATCGTCATACCCAGCCATCTATCCGCCACACTTTCTCTCCTTTCGCGCAGGATCCAAGGCCTCCCCCGATTCTCGCCAGAGCGATTCACACTGGCGGAGCCCTTGCGCGTAGCCGGTATAGGACCTGAACGTGGCAGTGCTCGATAGAAAGGCTAGCGACGTCGTTCCCGAGCGCCAGCGGCTACTTCAAACCCAGAAGATCACCTCTCCTCGTCTCGCGCTGGCGAAGACACGAACCTACTCATCTCCGCGACAGCTATTCCCCGCTGTTCCTTGCGTCGAGGGCAAATGCGACGGCGCCGTCGGGTCGCCCACATTACCAATACGTCGCCTAGCCCTACAGCCAGAATCGTCTCGCGACTGCCAGCAAATTGTCGCCTGGATGCTACAGGTGCGCCTTCGATGCGCTCTCGGATGGCAGATATAGCTAACGATATGCAGGCCGAGCGATGATCTCAGCGAGACTTCAGTTTGAGGCATGTGAGGTGAGTTCAACATCTCAACGCCGTTCGAGTACGTTGTTAAGGCACTGCATACGCTAGGCCTTTGTCCGCGCGCTCATGAACGGCCTCGTGAAATCGAAGACGATATCCTTGCCGTCCTGCCCGGCGGCGCAGCGGAGCGTCCAAAGTTTTACCCTCTTCGCGGCGCGATTCGTTTCTCAGGGTCGACGGTCTATGCTCCTCTCAACAGTACGCTACAAGAGCTGTCGCGTACGAGGGCAAAGCTCCAGCTCGCGCTCGGCCATGTAGATTATGCCGCACGCGCGATGACGGTTGCGGGATGGAGATTTGTGAGGAAAGACGTAGGCGGCCACGTCCTGTTCGTTGAACGCGGCTCATGCTACCGAGCAGGGCCTCGCCGTCTCCACACACCGGAACGC